>JAJEJO010003999.1:27694-84330 GCA_020662805.1 Glaucomys volans | reverse complement strand
AAAAAAAAAAAAAAAAAAAAAAAAAAAAAAAAGAAAGAAAAAGAAATTAATTCCTCACCTTATTAAAGTTTATTTTTTAAAGACAGGGGGGCCTCACTATGATGCTTAGGCTGTTCTTAAACTCCTGGGCTCAAGCAATCCTCCTGCCTCAGCCTCCCAAATAGCTAGAACTTCAGAACTTCAGACGTATCATCAGGCCTGGCTTCACCTTGTTATTTTTGAGGCAGAACTCACTTGCTTGGAAGACAGTGAAAACACCAGGTGCTTGCTTTTCTGATGTCCATTCCAGCGAGGATGAGAGAGGACCAAGATTCAGGTGGTCAGGATCACTGCCCTGGACTTGGATTTGGGAGCTAGTGGTGCAAAGAAGAGAACATTTCTGAGTAGGAGCAGCAGTTTCTAGCCCAGTGGGAGTGGAAGGCCGCAGCAGCGACATCTAGTGTCCCAGCAGTGGCTTTAGCAGCCCACATAGGTTGTGTCAGTTCATGCTTCTGCCAAGCCTAGTTCTGCTGCCTTCTTGGTAATTTCGTGAGCTAACCAATATCCTGTAATAAATCATTTCTTTCCTTAAATAAATCAGAGTTACTGCCTATGGATTCCAACTGAGAAATTTGACATAGACATTGGCCAAATTCCCAGAATATGCTAGATAATGCATTTGTACGGAGACTGGGTTTTCATGAGCCATCCAGGCATCAGAGCCTCCAGACAGTGCTTCAGTACGTAATAGCGATGGGAGGACGGTGGTAGGGCGAAGAGGGGAAGGACAGGAATTTGATCAAAGGTGGCAGTGGAGAGATTTGATAGAGGGGGTAGGCGGGAGTAACATGGGGTACGACCTCCATCCTATCTTAAACCTTGGCTCCAACCTAGTTCCGCTCTCAGCTGCCTCATCTATGCCAACCTCCCCCCACCAACACCAGCTCGCTACAGTCCCAGGTTCAGCCAAGTCCTTATCCCTGTCCCAGTCCCAGGTCAAGGCTCAGGGGATTCAGCTTGGTTCTCTATCTAGCCAATTAGTGGGGCCATGTAAATGGACTTGTTCTTATACACAATGAGCCCCACCACTTTCCTGCTTCATTACCCATCCCAACAATGGCCCTGGGTTACCCATTACCCATTTCCCCTGGCCATGAATCATACACACAGACTTTTGTGCCCTTATGCCCTTCCCAGGTTATGTTCTTTTCCACTTTCCAGGTCCTGGGTCTGGGCTTTGAGATCTGTTCTGACTTCCATTGGCCTGGTCTCTGGGTGAACTGGGGAAGGAGAGGGTCCTGGGAAGTGACAGAGTGAGAGGCAACTCTATTTGATCTTAGAAGCCCAAGATCAACCAAGTTAAACACTGGAATAAAGGACCTCAAGCATGGCAATGTTTCCTGTGGGTGACTATTCAACCTTGCCTGTCCCCACGCCCTTTCCTATCCACCTTGTGTAGAGAGAGCTCCCTGGTGGGTGTACCCAGGAATAGTTGAACTCAGCACAGAGCTTCCCTGAGGTTGCAGGAGCTGCCATGGGAAGCCTCAGAATCATTTTAGAGTTGACAAACATAGACACACTCCCAGATCCCATGTCCCCAAAACAAATCATGTCCAGACATTCCTTGATCCTCTCTTATTATCTTCCAAAAGACTCCTCTGGTTCAGCATCTGCTTCTGGTGTTTTCTTCACATGAGCAGGCATTACTAATTTGGTCCATCAGCAATTCTTTAGTATAATATTGCCACACGCTGTTGGAACACAAGGCACCAAGTGCACTCATTCAATGATTCTTTTGTTTGGTGTTTCTCTCATTCAACAATTTTATCACTCACCTTTGTTAAATCATTGAACAATTTATCACTCAACAACTTATCTTCGGATTTGAAAGATCCAGAGATTTAAAATACAATGTCCCACCTCCAGGGCCTGATGAGGTAGGAATGACATGGGGAATGAAGAGCAGAGGACAGAAATGAGCAATTTCTCTGCACACTAGAAATTTTCTGATGGAGGTTAACAAGGAAGATTAGGTGCAGGCATGGTTGGAGTTACTTCCCAGGGAAGGTCTTCTGCCCCACCAGTCACTCCAATGGCAGGATACCAGGAGAAACAAAATCTTGGAACAAATATGTACATCTTCCTGGAGAATTATATTTTTACTTGAAGACTTGAGAAAATAGTAAATTTATCTAGTCATTTAAAGCACGATTTTCCTATGAAAATATGCATCAAAGATTGTTATAAAGTAAAATGCAAAATTCCACATCAATTTTTAACATAAAACAAGACATTTCAAAGAAATTTCCCACACACAAAAGCCTTGTGACTGAGGTTCTCCCTTCCCCTCCAACTATGGCTAAGTCCTCTCTCCTCTGCATCCAGCTTTCAATAGTTGTGAATGCTACTTCAGTGGAAATTTGTGGGAAGTAGCAGTCTTTAGAAAAACATCTAAATTCTTTTATTTGACCTTCGAGGCCTTTCAGAAAGGACCTCTGCCCCTATATCTTCATCCTACATTTTTCTCCTACACAGTGTTTGTTCTCTACACAGCAGCTATTTACAGCTCCCCAAACAATAAACAATGTGCCAAGCTACTTCATGCCTTTGTGATTTTCCACAGGCTGCTCCCTTTGCCTGGAATGCCCCAGCCCACACATCCATCTGGTAAACTCCTACTCATCCTTCAATACCCAGCTCAAGCGTTCCTTTTCTGTGAGGCCTCCCAGCAGGCCCAAGCTGAGTGAGTCAGTTCCTCCCATGCACCACTCTGCAGTGTCTATGTCCCTCTCCTGGTGCTGGCATTTCTTTTCTTTATGTGACTGTTTCTCTGATTTGATTTGGCAGCTGGGAGAGGAGAGATTGTATTTGTATCATATATGTGTCCCCAATTTTAAGCACAGCACCAGGCATGATAGGTGTCTATAAATTTGTTGAATAAAATAATGAGTAAAACTTTTTAAACTTTTTCCTTTTTTTTTTGTTTATAGAGTTGTGATAAGGAGACCAGCATTTTCTCATGAACTTTTGGAAACACTGAAAGAAACACCACAAAGAAAAACAAACACAAAAATTTCCATCTAATTTCTTAATAGACATTCACATTTTATAAACCACATGGTTCTATTGATAACTCACCAGACCAGTGTGGTTCCTTGACCTGGAGCCATTGGTAGAAGCAGCCAGGTGGGGAAAGGGCAGGAGTGCTGGGAGAGTCTAACTCGGTTCCCCTGAGTCACAACAGCAGCGCTGGGGGCTAACGTATATTGAAGTACTATGTCACTTACTTAGAGATGTATATACAGTGACTCATATAATTTTCCTTGAATTTTGTGCATGCGTGTGGCACTGAGGACTGAACCCAGGACCTTGTACATGCTAGGCAAGTGCTCCTGTCATTAAGCTAGACCCCCCAGTCCTCATTTAATCTTCATAAAAACCCTATTAGGTAGCTACTATTACTAAGGTCTTTGTTTTAGAAATAAGGAAACAAGCACAGAGAGGCCGACTAACTTGCTTACAACCATATAGCTGAGAAGTGGTAGAACTGGATTCGAACCCAGGACATCTAAGTTGGGGGTCCACTCTTCCAATTTCTCTGCTATATTAATTATCTCCATGAGCAACAGACAGCAATTTTAGCTAAGAATACAGGAAATGTGAGGTAGAAGAGGAATGTGCCTTTTCATAACAAATCACCCCACTCCCAGGTTCTGGGATGTCCTTCTGGGTTCATAAGCATCCTGCAAAAGTGTTTATAGCCTTCCTCCCAGACTCAGAGGTCCCAGTCTTCTTTCTACTTCACCACAGGGAGACAATGATTTGTTTCTGTTGGCCTCATTCAGCTTACAGTAGAGTCCTCATAAGCATTCTTAGGAAGCATGCTCCCTGGGTGGCTTGAGGACTTGCAGGCTCCACCACCCTGGTGGCTTTCATAACCGCACTCCCAGCTGGGGAAACCGGTGGGGCCACTTTCCCAAGCTGTACGGGGCAGGACTTTAAACCCTCATGAACTCCTTTACCCATTCAGGACATTTCAAACAGATGCATGACATATGCCAAAATCCAAAGTGAGAAAAAGCAAGGCATGTCCAAGGAGCAGTTAAGTAGCTAAGGGCTGGTGAGAGCAAGTTAAGGCATGAGTGAGATGGAATGGAAAGGTAGCTTAGATCTACCTTTGATTTTTGTGAAAAGCCTTATACATAAAGTGGAGAAATTTGATTTTTCCCCTTAAAAGCAAAGGTTAATTACTCTGTGTTTTTAAGATTTACAGCCTCACAACTTGTTTTTCTTTTCCTTACAGGCACTATCTCAGCAATTAGGAAACACTGCCACCATGTGGTTGTCGGTTGATGTGGGCTTCAATCTGCAAGTTGCTGAACAATGGTATTGTTTAATAATTAAACCAAAGAGCACATCTTTTGATTCAAACAGCTGAAGTAATACAATGCTGACCTGCCAAAAAAAAAAAAAAAAAAAAAGGAAGCTTATAAAGTTTTTCAAGAAATCAATAGTCGAGTTCAATGTTCTTATTTTTGATTTGAAAGTCTAGACTGTCTTTAGAGCTCCTGATGGTAAAGATGTCTTCTATTTCCAGATACCCCTATTTTAGAATCATAAATTCTCTGGCCCTGCGAAGGTTCTACTCTTTCCAGGGTAGTTTGCATCAAACTGTCTTCAGGACATTTCTCTCAATTGTGGCCAGTTCTGTTTCACTCCTAGGTCAGTTCTTCCTGTATGGTCCTACAATTTAGACCCAAATTCAGACATTTCCACTTTTTTTTTCTTTTTTAGTTGAGTGATTTGGGACGAATCACCTAACTTCTCTAAGCCTCAGTTACTGCAACCGTAAAATGGGGACCACAGCTTTTTCATAGGGTTATCGTGGATGAAACGATAACATGTAAAAAGTGCCTGGCACATCCCCGTCCTCATTTTGGGGAGTCCTCTCCTTTCCCCTCCTCTTTGAGGGCATGCCCTTGTTGAGCACGAAGCAGGCGCCCATTGGAGGTCAGCGATTTGATATCCCAGATTTACCAGATACTCAGCAACGTTCGGGTGAACAGAACTACTCGTTCCCTTAGCTTCGGGGACCATCCCTATTTTCACGCGTGAGCAGCCGCCCCTGAGTTTGCGAAGGACAGCAATCCACGCGTCTCTTCTGTGCTCGGATGGCGGCAGGTGCGTGGGCGTGAGCCGTGCGGGGCGGGGCGGGGCGAGGCAACCACCATTCCTCGCCGCTCCCTACGGCGGGCTGGGGGTTGTGTGTGGATAATTCAATCCCCGTGGGACTGAGCGTCTGGCCTCACCGCGGCTTGGCGGATTGGCTGACAGTCTCGGCCTGCCCCCGCCCTCGGCACCCCCCGCGTCCCAGGTGGCTCAGGCCCCTGTGGTGATCTCTGTTTACGAAGAGAACCCGTCCAAGTTGGGCTCCATCTCTGCAGTCGCTCCACTCCGGGGCCCCGCCCGCCCGGGAAGCCGGGAGAAACCCCGGCCGAGCCCTTCCTCGCCTTTCCCCTCCCCTCACCGCCCAGAGAGGTCGGGTAAGGCGAAAGGGGTGTGCGGGAGGGGGAGCCCGCGGCTTGGGGGATCCAGCTGTCCCCCATCCACTCCGCGAGCACCCAGGAGTTCTGTCCCTAGGCCTGGTTCCCTCGCCCACGCGCTGGGTGACGTGCCCACCCTGGGAGAGCAGCCCGAAAATGGATCTCAGGATTGCCAGCTCCTTAGCCGAGGCTCAGGAGTGGAGACCTCACTCACAGGTGTTTCCCCATCCCCGCAGACGGTGATGACCCCCAAGCCAGCCGGACCCCCGGACGGGGGCTGGGGCTGGGTGGTGGCGGCCGCAGCCTTCGCGGTGAATGGGCTCTCCTACGGGCTCTTACGCTCCCTGGGCCTTGCCCTCCCTGACCTCGCCGAGCACTTTGACCGAAGCGCCCAGGACACTGCGTGGGTCAGCGCCCTGGCCTTGGCCATGCAGCAGGCAGCCAGTGAGGGAGGGCCCGAGGTGGGGGGCGGGACAGGGGTGTAGGGTCCGTGAATATAGTGATGGCAGATCCACTTAATTACTAGACAACCTGAGAAAGAGCGACTGACTGTTGAAACCAAGTTCTAGAAAAGAGTGGGTCTTGAGGTCAAGGGGAGGAGCTATTAGACCCAGGGAGTAGTTTGAGGCCAAACGGCTAATGAGAAGAGCTGGAGAGAGTGTGGGGGTCCAGGAGCGTGTCTTCCGTTGATTTCGACCCCTTCTAGGCCCAGTGGGCAGCGCCCTGAGCACACGCTGGGGGGCGCGCCCGGTGGTGATGGTTGGGGGAGTCCTTACTTCGCTGGGCTTCGTCTTCTCGGCTTTCGCCCGAAGCCTGCTGCACCTCTACCTCGGCCTGGGCCTCCTCGCGGGTGAGGGGAGTGGCAATGCCGGGTCCTTTAGGGGGGAGGTGGGTGGGGATAGGACTGTGTTGGGAGTTGGGGTAAGGAGGTGGGGGGCCCCCCCTGCGAGAAGCAGGGCTGGGAATGCTGGGGCGGGCATCCCTGGAACCTGCCTTCACCCCCCGCTGTCCATTCGCAGGCTCCGGCTGGGCTCTGGTGTTTGCCCCAGCCCTCGGTACCCTCTCCCGGTACTTCTCTCGACGTCGGGTCTTGGCTGTGGGGCTGGCACTCACAGGCAACGGGGCTTCCTCCCTGCTTCTGGCGCCTGCCTTGCAGCTCCTCCTTGACACTTTCGGCTGGAGGGGCGCCCTGCTCCTCCTCGGCGCTGTCACACTCCACCTCACCCCTTGTGGTGCCCTGCTCCGACCCCTGGCCCTTCCTGGCGACCCCGTGGCTCCACCCCGCAACCCGCTAGCTGCCCTTGGCCTGGGTCTTTTCAAGCGTCGGGCCTTCTCAGTCTTTGCTCTGGGCACAGCTGTGGTTGGGGGTGGGTACTTCGTCCCCTACGTGCACTTGGCCCCACACGCTTTAGATCGGGGCCTGGGGGGATACGGGGCAGCTTTGGTGGTGGCCGTGGCTGCAGTAGGGGATGCGGGAGCCCGGCTGGTCTGTGGGTGGCTGGCAGATCAGGGCTGGGTGCCCCTTCCGCGGCTGTTGGCAGTGTTTGGAGCTCTGACGGGGCTGGGGGTGCTGGCAGTGGGACTGGTGCCAGCGGTGGGGAGCGAGGATGGCTGGGGGGGGCCCCTTCTGGCTGCATCTGGGGCCTACGGGCTTAGCGCTGGGAGTTATGCGCCACTGGTTTTTGGTGTGCTCCCGGGGCTGGTGGGCATCGGAGGTGTGGTGCAGGCTACTGGACTGGTGATGATGCTGATGAGCCTCGGGGGACTCCTGGGTCCACCCCTGTCAGGTAAGGGTCTGAACCAGCAGATCCTCTCACAACTGTCCTCTGCCCTTGGGGGCGCAAGACCTCTAAATCCCTTTAACCCTCCTTTCAGGCTTCCTAAGGGATGAGACAGGAGACTTCACTGCCTCTTTCCTCGTGTGTGGCTCTTTCATCCTCTCTGGCAGTTTCATCTACATGGGGCTGCCCAGGGCCCTCCCCTCCTGCCGTCCAGCCTCACCTCCAGCTATCCCTTCACCTGAGACAGGGGAGCTGCTTCGGGTGCCCCAGGTTGCCCTACTACCCCCAGGAGGCCCTCACTCCACTCTGGACACCACTTGTTGATGGTTTTCTTGTTTAAGCCCCTCCCCCCAATAAAGATTTTTAATCTGATTTTTCGGAAAGCTCCGACTGTCAGCCATCCTAGAAACCCGAAAATAGTCTACTTTAAAATATCCCAAGAGTCTGGTTGAACAAAAGAGGACCGGGTGGGGAAGGGTGTCTAACTGCCCAGTCCTTTTCTCTTTGCCCACGTCTTTGCCATAATGGAGTCTTTGAAAAATTGTTTGCAGTTTCAGTTTGTTGGGGGTGAGGGAAGAGATGCTTATGGATGCCACCAGTTCCATCTTCATTTACCTTAAGTATCCAGACCTGGCAGAATCTTTCTGGCATTTCAATTTCCCTCTATTTTCCTGAGCGAGAATTCTGGGTCCAAATTTCAGCTCTATCAAGTCCTTATCTCCCTCCTAAACAAGGTACCCTCCCATACACATACACTCTGTGATCTCACTATTCTCTTAATTTCTAAGTCACAGGTGGGGAAGAGGGAGACAAGTGGACAGAAAGGAGGAACTCAGGGTCATGAGAACTCCTGGACACCTCCCCTCCCTTGCCCAGCCATGATTCCATTAGTGAACCCACACATGGGCCCCGCCTCTTTTTGAGGTTACAATTATTGTCCAGTTTCCTTATTCAGTTTTATCTCAGACAGACATCCTTGCTTCTCAAACATCTGTCTTCAGAGAGGACATTTGGCACACTAGAGATCACATGTAAAACATGAGAAGTCTCTTGGTCTTTGATTTTCACAGTTGATTCACAGCTCAGTGGAGCAGGATCTCCTGGATCCTTCAGAAAAGGTTGGGAGAGCAAATGAGAAGAAATGTGAGTTCTTAACAAAATACCAAGGGTTGGCACACATATTGGGGGAGTCCCAGGCCTGCTCTGGGGGAAGAAAGATCAAGAATCTTAAGGCACTGTGGTTCTGTGGATGCCTCCTTCAGGCAGGAGAAAACCTGCCTGAAGATCTGGCTTTTAGAGTACTGTCTGTTAGTGGAATTCAGTCCTCTCCCAGCCTCTCCTTCTTGGGCAGGGGGACTTTGGTATCTACTGCCTCTATTACAAGGTCCTGGGTCCTGGAAGTAGGAGCTGAAAAGCAGGAGAAGAAGTGGGGCAGGGTGATGAGAACTCCACTCCCTGCAAGAAGGAAGGCCCCAGCCACCACAAATGAAGTTGTGTAGTTGCCTGTCACATCCCGGAGGTAGCCTAGGTCCAAGAGAGAAAAAGAATACACATGGGTGATCTGTTCACTGGAGTTGAGAACTCAGACCCCTTTTGTGGGTGAAGGGAAGGCCCATCATATTGGAGGAATCAGAACTCTCAAGTAGGCCAGATGAATGTGAGAATTCTACTTTCCCAAAGGTCCTCAAAGGCAATTTTAACCACCTTTGTGCCTTCAGAAAGGCTCTCCAAACCAGCCCATGAAGATTTGGGGAGCCAGATTAAGTCAGGCATACCTGTAGGTTTCTTTCTGGCAATTGTGGCCCTTTGACACCTTCAGTTAATAGTTAAGAGGGAAATGTTAAAGATCAGAAGATTCTTGAAGCTTGAGCCTGGAGTACTTTGACCAGACTGCTCAGATACCTGGGCTGGGGCCCAGTGAGTCAAAGGGAAATAGAAGACCCTGAAATGTTATGTAGGTCCAGGTCTAGCCATGTCCTCTGAAAATCCAGGCTGATGGCTCCCTGCCAAGGTGTCCACTTAACTCTTCTTTGTCTTTCCACTCAGAACTTCCCAGCCCCAATTTCTCTGCCCCGTGGACCCACATCAGAGCTGCTATGATTGATCATGCAGTCTGTGTACTGTACCATACCAGAGGACAATATTCACATACACTATGATGGGAATAGTTCTTTCCCCCAATTATGCAACACGGTAGCCCTAGCCCACCTGGCAACCCCATTCCCCTTACCTGACAGAGGAGCCCCCAGTAGCCCCCCGATGCTCTCTACCATCTGCACCAGTCCCAGGCCACAGTAAATCCTTCCAGTTCCCACCAGTTCAGGTAGCACGGAGAAAGCCACTGGGGTCAGGGCTCCTGATGTGAAGCCGTAGGTCACAGCCAGAACCACCAGGGCTGTGGGAGCCTGAGCCACAGGGAACAGGGCCAGTGATACCCCAGTCAGGGTGGTCCAAAGCATCAGAAGTCGTGCCACAGGCCCTGGGATTGCATCTCCCAGCCACCCAGAGGCCACACGCCCTACGAGGTCAGAAATAGCAGCCACGGAGAGTAGAAAGGCAGCAGGTAGTGGGTCCCAATCCAGGTCCTGGAGATGGGCCACCAGGTGGACGTAGGGAATGAAGTAGCCAGTGTTGATCAGGGTGAGGGCAACAGTGTAACGGAGGAAGGGGCCGTGATGGAGGAGGGAGGTGAGTTGGGCTGCAGGGCCACCTGTGACTGTGTCCTCAGCCAGGGACAATGGGCGGAGGAGAGCACCACATGCTACTAGGTGGAGGGAGATGGCAGATACCAGCAGTAGAGCTCCCCGCCAGGCATAGTGGCTGAGTAGCCACTGGAAGAGGGGGGCAAATGCAAAAGAGGAGAGGCCCACTCCTGTCAGTGCCAGGCCTGTGGCCAGGGATCGTCGGCGAGAGAAGTAACGGGACAGGCAGGCCAGGGTTGGAGTGAAGGTCAAGGCCCAGCCAGAGCCTGTCAAAAAGGAAGAAATGGAGTTTGAGGTCTTTTGTAGAGCTCAGGGAACCCAGTAATCCCAACACTGCCCATCAGCAGAATGTAGCCCTTGTTCTGGAGTCCATAGACCTGGGTGTAGTCCTGGTTTTGACAGTTTCTAGCTGTGTGACCTCCTGTGTTTTACTTACTCACCCAGCCTCAATGTCCTCATCTGCAAAATGGAGTCAGTACACTTTATGGGAATAGGGTAGGACTAGAGGTAATGTTTGTGAAGTAACTAGCACAGAACATTGGAGTTAGACCCCTGCTCTGCCATTTCTGGACATGTAATGTTCCTTTGCCAAGTTGCATAAGCTTTGAAAGTCTTTTTTCTTTGTAGATAGGCTAATGATATTCATTTCACAGTCACAGTACCTGGCACAATTTTACAGAAAGTCTTCCCTGTATGCTCCAGTCCCCCTAGCCTTGGCCTTGTATATATATTCTTGGATTAATTCTCTTTGACTTTCCTAATTTCCCCACTATGTTTACCAACTTAGTCATTCTCTTAAGAATTCCCTTCAGGGCACAGGTGCTAGTCAAACTTTCCCTCAACTTTTTGGAAGGAGCAGGAAGAAGGTAAACTCTAGTGGCCAAAGACCAAGTATATGGCTCTCCTGCCCTTGCCCAGGGTCTCACCTGAAAGCAGCCCAATACTCAGGTATAGGTGGGTCAAGGAGGTAGCAAATGAGGCGAGCAGCATACCCAGCGCGGCTAAGATACCCCCAGTCATCACCACAGGCCTGGGCCCAAACTTCGTGCTCAGGGCGCTTCCTATTGGGCCTGGGGAAGTGGAAAGGGTTCTGTAAGGTCTCAGGCATCTTTCCCTAGCATTTCCAGACCCCTCCTTCGTCCCCTTTCGGTTCCTGTATCCCCTTTCTCTTCTGAGGGTGAGGATCACAGGACACCGGACCCGGGCGCAGCACTCACTCCCAAACTGCTGCACCGCGATTCCAATGGAGGCGATCCAGGAGACGCGCGCCGCCTGCTCCTCAAACGCCGCCACAAACTCCACGAAGAAGACTCCGAAGGAGCGGAGCACCCCGAACACCAGCGCAGACTGGAAGAACGCTGAGAGCACCACCATCCATCCCCACCCCCCATCGGGGGGCTCGGCCCCGCGCGCCATCTGAGTAGGAACAGGGCTGCCTCCACCAAGAGCCCCTGCGGGAGCTGGGCTCTACACGTTCCACCAGTCTTCACCCACCCTGCCGGGAGGCTCGGAGCCAAACGAGGGGTGGGGTGCCACAGCTGGTAAAGAGGAAGGCACAGATGAAGCGGCGTGAGGCGCCTGTGCTTCTCCCAAGAGGTGGGGTCTTAGTTGGTGGGGGCCAGGCCCGCGATCGCAGGGAAGCGCGGCCCGGCCGGTCTGCAGTTAAAGGTCCAGGAAAGGGCCAGATCGTTAGCGACGGGCGCCTACGTTCGGTTAGGAACAAGGAGGCGGAACTGGAGGCGCGCACCAGTCGCGGTATGAATTATCTATTTTATCTTTGGGGATGCCTGCACCTGGCTAAATGGGCCAACATCTAGTCCGTAGCTAGCCAATGAGGGTCCCGGACTCCTGAGCGGGGGGTGGGGCCAGAAGGGTTGGGTGGGACGTAGAGCATTGTTCCGGACCGGGAGTGAGTGGGGCGCATGCGTAAGGAGGGTCCTAAGGCGATTGACTGGATAAGGCCACACGTGATGCAGGGACCTGCCGCAAGGGTCCGCTGTACCGTATTCACGTTGTGGGCCACGACATCCGCTTTTCAGCACCAAAACCTGCACGTAAGAACTGGTGGTGGGCAAACTGGTTCTGGAGGGGCAAGCACTTACTTGTTTTTGAGGGATGCCAGGCCCACGTGAGGTTCCAGAGGAGAGGTTATAAAATTTAAAAAGTGATAGAGTGCTTGCCTAGTATGTGTGAGGCACTGGGTTCGAACCTCAGCACACATAAAAAATTTTTAAATAAATACATAAAGGTATTGTGTCCATCTACAACTAAAAATATATTTTAAAAAAATCAAAAGAAACTGAAGGAGTGCCTCCACTAATACAGGCCCCCAAATCAAGATGACTGGATTCTTAAGAGGTTCAAGGGCCAAGGGAAAAGAGAAGGGGAATGGGTTATTGAACTCTTGGCATTCATTTCTGTGATGAGAACTCTTTTCTGTTCCCACTAACAGGAAAGCTTGGATCACAGAGACCAAAAATAACTGAGAGGAAGGGCGGCTGTAAGGTCACACAGGGCTCCACCATCACCACCTATCCCTTCCTCAGTGGGGCTGGAAACTTTTCCTCTGCCCTCTTGTAACAGCCTTCTCCTAACCACATTTTTTTTTTTTTCATCTCAATGTGGGGTAACGAGAGAAATTATGATCCTGGCAACTGGAGCAATCAGCCCCTCCTACCGAACCAGTACTCAGGCCCTCAGCAAGCACTCCCTAGCCCTCCCCTGACACCATAGCATTGGTGCCTTGGACTTCTGTTCCTTCATTGTAACTCAAGCTCTGGAGGACCCCGACCTGGGCACCCTGGGCTCAAGAGTTTGTTCCTAGCTGGGTGTGGTGGCACAGGCCTGTAATCCCAGCCATTCAGGAGGCTGAAGCAGAAGGATTACAAGTTTGAGGCCAGCCTCAGCAATTTAGTGAAGCCCTAAGCAGCAGCACACCTGAATTAAACCCCCAGTACAAACAAACGAACAAACAAAAAACCACCCAGACCAGTGGGGAAAAGAGGCAAACAGGCAAACAAGAAGAGGGGGATGAGGTAGGGAGGCTGTGTAGCTTTTGATTTCACATATGGAAAATAAAAATAATCATACCAAAATTCCTACCTGTGTGTATGTGTATGAATGTGTATTCAGAACATTTGTGGAGAATATGCCAGTTGGTGTGGTCATATATTAGGGGTTAAGAACTCAGTCTTTAGAATTAAATTGGTTCCAATCATGACTTCAACATTTATTTATTTTATATATATATTTTTTAGTTGTTGATGGACTTTTATTTTATGTATTTATATGCAGTGCTGAGAATTGAACCCAGTGCCTCACACATGATAGGCAAGCCCTCTACCACTGAGCTACAACTCTAGTCCCGACTTCATTATTTATTAACTTGGTCAAGATATTGGCTTCCCCATTTGTAAGTTAGGGATAATGGGCTATTTTTTGTGGTTGCCGGGGGGGTTAAATTAGAAAATCTGTGCACTAAAATGCTTAGTTTAGGGCATACCATATAGCAGGTGATAAGTAATATTAGCCGGTCTTATTTTCAACAGAGGATAAGCTTTAGTGGGAAGTGAAGGAAGGATTTAGTTCAGTTCTTTTTTTTTTTTTAAACCAGGTCATGGGTTTTAAAAGATTAAGAAACAACAACCACATCCTGTAAATGTTGGAGGTAATTCAGAGGCCATATTAACTGATTTTCATCACAAATGAGGACTTTAAGGGAGATAATATCAGAATTAGTGAGCATTCTGCCTATGGGCCAGACCAGAGCTGTGCCTCCAGGTCACACAGAGGACAGGGGAAAGGGTAGGAGAGGCACATGCACTGGACACTGGACAGATTCCAAGACACCACTGCTGGGAGACAAGGGTGGAGTTGGCATGCGGGCTCTTAACTACACAGCTTTCTCACTGCCACCTCCTGTTGTCCTTCTGGGATCCAAATCCTATACGTTTTCCTTGGTGGTAGTGGGGTGTCCCAAGCATTATTATCCCCAGCACAGATGCATCCCTCAACTTCTTGTTATTACTAGTGGTTTCCTAGTTTTTCCCTGCTGCCTCTGCACCTCAGGCGGGAAGTGACTTCAGACCAGCAGGATGCAGGTGGCTCCGGAGAAATTTCATGAAGTCACTGGTTCCTACACAATGAGCCGGAAGGCAAGGGCAGGGAAGGGGGGAACAAGGAACATTTAAGATGTGTGGAGGGATGGATTGATCAGTGAAATGAGCACAGAATCCAATATGTTGTTTAAGGGGGAAGAAATCTCATCCAAGCCCCAGATGCCCTGATGCAAGAACCCAGAACACAACAGGTAGCACTCAGAGGCTTCTTTATTCCAAGGATCATATCTTGAAAGATCTAACATCTCCACCCCCAGGCATTTTCCACCTGCCCGTCCAGTCTGCTAAAACAGAAATCATGGTTTCTTTTTACATGTCTCCTCTGCTTTCCCTCTTCTTCAATTCTGCAATGGGTGATGGGGTTTAAGATAGAAATAGGGAGAATAGCTTTCTCACTAGTCCCCAAGTGACAGCAACTAGTACTGACTTATCTTGAGGAAGTTCTACCCCACAAATTCAAAAGTGCTTACGATCCCCCCATATCTTATAATCAAATAGGTCCCAGGGTAACAGGGGCCAAAACTATAAATCAGGGCCTCAGGGTATTATCTAACATTCCAGACAGTAGTCAAGAGGCAACCCCATCCTGAACTTTTCCCCTACTTGGTCAACACCGGAAACTGCAGCACTCAATCAACCTCTTAATCCTACCTAGTAACTTGGTCAACTAGAAGGGACTTTGAGCCATCAGTCAACCAGTCTTTTTCTATTAAATCTCTAATCCCAACAATAATCCCAATCATAATTCCAAACTACAACAAACCCAGAATGGAACTCAGCCTCTTTTTTCTGTATGTGGAAGGTTCTAGTGCACTCACTGGTTCCAGACAGGAATGCAGTGATGGGAAGACAAGGTCACAGACCATTTTCTAAGGTAAAAAAGTTACAAAGCATCTGTGACTTAAAGAGGCAAAGAAGTTTCTGGAATCTGGACACTTGCCAGAAGATGTCCAAAACCCATTAAAGAAAGAAGGGGCTCATCTCAGGTATAGAGAACCCCAAGGAACATTCAAACTCAGATACCTCTGCAGTAATGGGTGGGTCACAACTCTAGTCAGGGTAAAGAGTTTCATATTTCTCCCCTAGGTCATAATATTCTTAGATACTGGGTAGAATCAGGAAAGTTCACATCACCTCTGATAAGAAATTTCAGATCTTTCTCCCATGGAGAAAGGATCAATTCAGTGCTAAGAACTGGCTCTAGGAGGAGAATTATGAGTTCAATTCAAACCCTTGGGTGGGCTCTATTGTGATAAATGGATATGGTACCCCTAAACCTAGGTGATTGGATTAATGGGAGAGTTTAGGTTCTGGACCATCTTGAAGTGAAGACTAGTGGCCTCCACTTCCAGTGATGTAGAATCCACCCCTCCCCACCCCCGGGGCCCCTGCCTTCAGGAGGCATTTGTTACCTCCATTTCCAGGCTCATCATAAAGGTTCCTATCACCCCTGAAGAACAAAGAAAAGTCTATATCTAGTTCTAGCCTGCTAGAGCACCTCAAAATCCAGAATACCAGAGAGGGTTCCAGACCCAGTTCCATAATCCCACATGTCCCTAGGGCTTGCCCTAGAATGAATAAAGGTTCCAGACCTAGAATTGAAGGGCAGGAATGGAGAACCCCTTTCTCCATTTTAAACAAACTAACATCAAACAAACAGGAGAAAGAACAAGTGTAAAGACAGAAGTTATGACAATAACAATAAAAAATACTCAAGCCAAAGAAGCGAGACAAGTGCTAAAAATCTCTGCCAGCAGAGCTGTGACTTCACCTTCTATGTTTCAGGTCACTCCTGATCACACTTGTGGAATAAGGAAGTGGGAAATGCGACAGAATGAAAGCCCTGGTGCTACCCAAAGGCTGCAATAAATTATATTTACAGATAAACCAAATGAGATGGGGGCTGCAGGTAGGGGCTGTTCCCTTAAGGAAACCAGGCCTCCAGTGTCTCCCTGACCCCAGCTTCTAGCTAGACAATCTGGATTGTGGGGAAGAGGTTTTGACCAGCAAAACAGAGGCAGATCTAGCCTGGATCTGCCACCCCTGCTCTCCCCAGCAAGAAATTAAGGTCGCAGCGGTTTCTGATACCAGAGTGGTCTTGTGCACCCCCATGCCAAGACCGACAGGGAAGCCAGGTCCAAGCTTGCGGCCTTCCTGGTCCCCGGGGAGCGAGTGGGGTCTGGAGCACTCAGCTAGGGCCCCCCGAGGATGTGGTAGTGTACTTTGGTGTTGGTGGCAGCTCCGTGTTTCTGGCGCAGATGCAATCGCAGCTGACTCTTGTGCCGGAAATGCAGGCCACAGGGGTCGCACTGTGGGACGACAGCTGAATCAGGCAGGCCCCACCCATTCCACACCCACCCTTTAGGTGTTAAGCAAAGGGAAACTGTCCAGTTCTCGACAGAAAATCAGTTCTTTGGCCTTCGCATCCTCCCAAATCCTCAGGGGATCCCAGGAGATAGACCCTGCCTTATTTTGGCAAAAGTTTTCCCACTCATTACTCCCTCTCTGGAAAATGAAGCCCACTATCCCTACTCCGGCCTCTGCCTCTTATTCACTTAGACTCTTAGTTTCCAAGAATCTAGGGGTAGTAAGGTCCCTCCTCTCACAGAGCCGCCCCTGGGGGAATGAAGGTAATTCTAAGGGTTGGCCCCAAGGGATACCCACGTGGTAGGGCTTCTCTCCCGTGTGGATGCGAACATGGCTCTTCAGGGTCTGTAGGTGGCGGAAGCGAGTTCCGCAGGTGGGACAAGGATAGGGCTTCTCTCCGGTGTGGATCAGCACGTGCGCGCGCAGGTGCGCCACCTGGGAGGGGAGGAGACTTCAGACCACTCCTCTGGGAGGGACAGAACCTTCTCCACTCCGCTTTCTTGTCTTTGAATCCTCTCGGAGGGAGCTGGCTTCCTACCTGTACAAAGCGTGAACCGCAAGTCTCACACTTGTAGGGTTTCTCTCCCGAATGGATGCGGCTGTGCGTTTTCAGGTTAGCTGGCCGGTTAAAACGGGCTCCACAGATGGAGCAGTGATAGGGCTTTTCGCCTGCAAGTAGGGAGGAAGAGAAGTCAGGGACGTTGCCCTAAGAACGGCGGTGGGCACGAGGGCCAAAGCCCTTTCCTCCCCTACCTGTGTGCACCGTGCGGTGACTGGCCAGGTTGCCTTTGTAGCGGAAGGCAGACCGGCAGAGCTGACACTTATAGGGTTTGTCCTCGTCCCTGGGAGTCAAGGGGTCCAGCCCCGATGAGCATCCAGCCACAGCCTCACAGTTCTGGCAGCTGAAAAACTCACTTCCTGGGAAGGGGTGGCGCGGGAGAGGGGGGCGGTGTGGGGGGTGAGTAATGACAACCATAGTTACTAATTGAGTGAATTCTCAAACTGAACAGTAAGTAAGTAAGGTGTTCTTTTCTTCCAATTCACTGTGAAGGATTCTGGGACCCATTTAACTTGCCAAAGACCATATGGTTAGTAAGGTCTTACTCCACATCTGATTCCAGAGCATTCTGCTAATTTCTTCAGTAGTGGTGGTGGTAGGTGGAAGCCCTACTAGTGGGCAGAGGTTTTTGTTTCTTCTATCTTGCACCACTCTGGAAGACAGCCCACAATTGAGGGGCTGCCAAAGTCTGGGCAGACTACGCAACCCTAAATGGGGATAGGCCAGAAATTCTCAAACTTTGCTGTACATTGGAAGCACCTGGGGAGTTTTAAAAATTACTGATTCCCCCCATACATAAAGTTCCACTATGATGTAAAGAAATTACTGATCCCACTTGTAGATGTTTTGATCTCTGGGCGTGACCTGGGCAATGGGAGTTTCAAAAGCTTCCCCGGTAATTTTAGTTTGCAATAAAGTTGAGGAACTACCAGAATAGGTCTTTCCTAAGTCCTTTTAACCCAGACTCGCCTGGAATAGTCATAGAAGGAAAACTAGAAAAGAGGAGCTCTTACCTGGTGGTGGACAAGGCCGCTCAGAGGGTGATCCAGTAGTCTCTTGGGCTGGGGATGTGAAGAGATAGGGGGCACTGGCTGGAGTACCACATTTGAACTGTCTAGCCGTAGCAGTTGGAGAGAGCCTGAGCAGATGGTAAGACCCATAGAAGAGGTTAGAAGAGATTATAGGGAGAGACATTCTTTCCAAGAGAACTCGAGGTCAAAGGCCTATCCTCTGGAGGTGGGCTAATATTCACCAATGAGTCACATTCATAGTCCTGTCAAAGTCCCACACCCCTGAGTTACTCTGGCCCCTGGCCAACTCCCTATGGTGGGCTAGTATCTTTGAAAGGCACCCCCCCCCCCCATCTCCCTGCCTCCTGATAACAGGCTAGCCTCTACAAAGTTTTGGAATTCTAGATCCTGTACCTGTTCTGGGGACCAGGAATGGGTCCTTCTTCACTGCTGCTGTTGTTGGAGGCCTCATCTCCACTGGAGAGTCTGGCTTGGGGACAAGGTTGACCAGAACTCCTCTCCCCAATCAGGTTCCCTGCTTGGGAGGCCTGAGAGTTTAGTACGATGAACTTGTACTTTTTCCAGTTGCAGGCCTTGGGATCTGGGCTGACTGGACTTGGGGGGCCTTGATTGCAGCTTCGAGACTCAGTAGGTGGGTCTGGGTGCCCTTCAGAGCACCTGGGACTGCCTGGTGGAGGGGCTGTTGGGAGTGTGGGGGGTTCTGCCTCCAGGGGTCGCAGGGAGATACCTAGAGGTTCACAGCTGGAAAAAGTGTGATGGACATTAATTCTATTTTCAAATTTTGCCTTTGCCATTGACACCTGGGACGCCACCTCTCCCAGGAAGAACACCGAGCCGTGATTCCCTCACCTAGCCTGGATGAAGCGGTGGCATGTCTGAACTACGTGTTCCATCTGCAAGTAGGTGGCAGCCGCAAGGACTGCTGGTGCGGTGGCAGGAGAGAGGCGCAGGCGCGAAGTGTACATGAAGTCCAAAAGAGGAGCGAAGCCTCTAGCTTCGGGGCCCCCGGGCAGGGAGAGCATGTCCACTCCTACTCCTGCTCGGCTCCGGAAAATTGAATAGAAGAAGCCACTGGAGAAAGGATAGATAGGTCATGTTAGACAATGGGAGACACGCACTGCTTTAGAAAGCCCCTTCCTTTAGAAATCCCGCTTCCTCACTATCGTACCGCGCTCAATTCTGGGACTCTTCCCTCATTTTTCAGCAAGTTTTAGCTTTGAATTTCCATTCTATGGCCTATGGCTCCGCCCCCTTCCCCATTTGGTCCCCACTAGCCCCACCCCTCGAACCTGCAGGCGATAAGAACTGCCTTGTGTGCTCGAAGGGGTTGCCCGCCAACCAGCAGCGTGACGTCAGTGAGAATCCCACGCAGGCGCAGCTCATTCAAATTGCCGAGCACGTCGGAGGAGTGGCGGGTGAATTCGCGGACGTAGCCGAGCGCTCCGTCTGGGGCAGTGGTGGAACCCATAGCGACGCAGGCCTGTGGATGCAGTGGAAAGGGCTGAGGGATTCAGGCAGTCTTAAGAAACTTCCGTTCTCTGCTTGCTTTTTCTCCCAAGGTGCTCCTAGAGCGAGGTTCACCATCTCCCAGCCCTAGCACACGCAGTCTCACTTAATTCATCTTGTTAATTGTGTCCTCAACCATATCGTCGCTCTTTTCCAGAGAGCTAGATCCCAGAGCGCTCGGAGAGAGTTGAAGGTTCCCAGCCGCTGCGTCGATGGAGAGCGTGCGAAATTTCGCGCGCAGAGAGCCTTTGCTGGATTCGTTGTGTCCCTCCACCACCTACCTCCCTTTGCTTCCCTGCGCGCCTAGATCTTAAGTGCTGGACCCTGCCTGGGGACTCCAGAAGAGCTGAGGTCCACACCACTCCAAATCCCTGTCGAAGTTCCCTTCCGCGAACCGCAGATTTCCGCTACTCCTTTACAGTCCTCATCCTAGTTTAGTGCCTTTTCTGGGACTCAGTCTCCCTACCATCAACAAGCTCCAACCCTCTTTGGGGTCCCAGGAGTCCGGCTTCCTCAGTGTCTCGTTCTTACCCCTGTCCCGCAGGGGCTGCGGCTTCTCTTCTCAGGGGGGGCGGGTCTCTTTCAACCTCGGCTCCTTTATCCGCCCGGGATGTCGGGGGCGGGGTGGAGGTGGGGTGAACGCCTGGGTCTGTATCCTTCCTTCCTCCCTTGCTCTCCAGATGGCGAACCTAGGGCGGGGTCACCGTCTCAAAGGCGGGACCTCAGAAACACCAGGTGATCCTAACGTGGGGGTATGGGGACCACTAATGGTGGAACTGAGGATGTGGGTATTGGAATTGGGGAGATTAGGGATCTTCAGGATGGGAAATAATAGGGCCTCTGGGTGATGGGAGGACCTGGGACAGCGAAAATTGGTGTATTGACTTTTGGAAGAAGGTGCCATCAGTCAGTCACAGGAGAAAGTGGACACAGCAGAACTCCCCCTTCGGATGTACTGTGTTAAGGGTGAAAAGGGGGACAACAGGTTTGGGGAAGCGCTAGTGGTCTGACGTGGGGGTCTCAGATAGTGGAAGGGTGTGGTGTGAATGACAGGCTCCTCTAGCAAGGCTCTGACCGGGCGGGGTAGGGAGAGGGCGGATATGATTTCTAGTTCGTTTCCTTCCATTGTCCTGCGACCGGACGGCTCCGCCAGCTGCTTCCCCTCGAGGAGGTGGGGAAAGCCCCGGGTGGGGGCCGAGAGACGCTCAGGAGACCGAGGCGTCCGGCCTCCTGCTCTCAACTCTCTTCTGAGTCCTTTTAGGGATCCAGAGGGACCGACTCCCGCCCAAAGCCCGCTCGCTCTCCCCCAGTCTCAGCTTAATATGTTCTTGAGCACCGCCGGTAGGCTACGCTTTGAGGCTGGCGGGACGCCGGGGTCCAGCGCGGCAAGTAGGCAAAGCTCGGCAATGTCTGGCTCCTTCCACGAGGGGGCGGACGAGCACTAGCCTCGACTCTCCGGTGGTTTTCACCCGGCTGGGGTTGTGCTCAGACTGGGGCGTTGGATGGATTCGGTCTTGGCTGCTGAAACCTTGGGCTTCCTCCCCTTTGCGATGGTTTAGTTCGTAGTTCTGTCTCTTAGGGGAGTTCTAGGCAGAGAGGTAGAGTTAGGGACCCAGGGACTTTCCGTCAGGTTTTGGTTCCTATGGAGGTGGGAAATCCGGGACTCAGGGAATGAGGGGAGTGGGTGGGATAAGGAGTGGGGCTTGAGCCTGGGGACACAAGATTTTCTTTTCTAATCAAGATATTCACATGTCTTTGGAGGTGAATTTTTAGTGAACATTAATATGAAAATTGGGCAGGGTAAACAGAACGACAAAACAGGAGACTGAGGGAGACGGCAGGAGGGCCTAACAACCCTAATTTTAAGCCACTGATCTGGGAGCTCACATGCTCCTGTTTTGTGTGGGGAGACTTGGGTGGGGGGCAAGGCTTACTTGGAGAAGAGGGGCCAGACCAGTTGCAAAGGAAGACCTCTTTGAATTTGGTCTCAGGAGGGTATACAATTGACCAGGAATAACCAAGTATTGATCATGGACTGTATATCCAGGCTTGGGGCCCATTGGTTCAGTTTCCAAGTTGTCTTTACTTGAGTTCACGAAAGAATAGCTGAGAAGTGGGAATTGGGGATGACTAAGGACATAGAATTGTGATGTGTCTTTGACATATGAAGGATATTGGTCTCTGTCCAGTCTGGAGGTGAGAATTAGAATAGGGGCTCCCTTTGGTACCAGGATAGAATGTTATCTGGTCAGTTGTGGGGTGCCATTTGTTAGGGGGTGTTGACTTGATTATTACAGGCAATGGGGGTCTATGGTATGTTTGAGGCATGGGGCTGACTTTGAAGTTACATTAGTTTTGGGGATTCTGGTGCCTACATTTTGGAGTCTGTGTCCATCTCTATCATCTTGGATTATCAGAAGAGCCAGGATGCTCATGCTGATTTTGGGGTACAGTCTATTTTGGGGTATAAATTTCAAGACTCAACTAAATTGTTGGGGACATGAAATTCAATTTGGAGTTTTTTGTTTTTAAATTACTTTGAGGAGGCACATAATAGGAAGCTGAGAGCAAGTTTGAAGCTTTGTGTGGTTGGGGGGTCTTGAGGGGTGCAAAGTTGTATATTTGAATCATGTGAAAACTTACTTTGAGGAAGAGGTTATTCTTGTGTATGCATGGATAACTAGGAAACTTTGTCCAGGGAGATCAACAAGGTGAGGGCCTCCAGGGTAGAAGACTAAATTTGGGGGGTATCCTCATTTGGGGGTGTTAGTTACACTTTGGGCACATTTGGGTGAAGCTGAAGGATAGATTATGAGGTGAGATTGACTTGGAGGTTCACACAATTTGGAGCAAGTTTCTGGGTTGGGGTATCTTTTGCTTAGAGCTCTCTCTCACCCCAGATTCTAGAAATGTCTTTAATTAGTGAACCCCTAAATAAGCACATGATTTGAAGGGAGAAATTTGGAAAGGATACGATGCCTCCTGATGGATTTAATACTATGTGGCCTGATAGATCTGATAAGAGGTGGTTTCAGACTCCAAACCCCAATTTATTTAGGAAAAACACAAGTTTGGGGAAGGTGGAGGAAAATGGGGTGTCTTTTGGTAAAGTGGACACCCCTGAGCAGGGCAGTGCTGTTGGAACTGTGGCAAGGAGAGGTGGTAGTGGGGTGAAAGGAGGGGATTCTTGTACCCTGATTTTCTAAGATAACAGCCCAAACAGAAAGCAGGCAGAGTACTGGAAGTGTGGGTGAGCTGAGGGGGGAGGGGTTCCCAACGGCAGCAGGGGCTAGAGGGTGAACCAGGCCAGCTCTTCCCGCTTGGGTCCCTGCTCTCTTCGGTTCTCCTCCCCTCTCTCCCTCCCACCGCCCACCCCCCCAACCCAAGGAAAAAAAAAAACTGCCTGTGCAACAGCAATGGCAGATTCCAATCCTCCAGGCTTTCCTAAACCACCACCGAGACCAGCCAGGGGGGAGGGGAAGGGAGGATCGGGCTTTCCTGCTTCCTTAAGACAGGAGCAATGAGCTTGACCTCCTGGCCCCTAGCCCTTTGAGGAGTGCCCCCCCTGGTCTGGAAGCCAGGTGTCCTGGACCCTAGCCCCCAAGCAGGAGGGGTGCCTGGAGAGACGGGGAGGAGGAAGGAGGGAGTGACTTCCAAAATTGGCATCGGGACAGAGCAGGGCTGGCGGGAGACAGGCGAAAGACAGAATTTTCCTGAAAAAACGGGGGTATCTAAGGACCCCAAATTTGGGGATCTAGTCCAGGACCGTCTTCCCAACATCCTAGATTTTTTTGGGATTTTTTGGGGGCCCTGGGACCCCTCTAGATGGGGTGAGGAATGTAGTGTTGGGGGAATCTGACTGGGGCATTGCAGCTGCCTCTCCCGCCGAGTTGGAGACGGATGGGCTGGGACGGGTTTTGGGGGGGTGTCCCCAATTCTGACTGGGAGTGGAGGAACCCCTTTCAGAGCTCTCTTGTGGGGGTCCCCCCTCCCCAGGGCACTCCCCAGTCCCTGAGCCAGCCGAGAGGAAGGAGGCCAGCGATGCGACTGGGGCGGCTCCTTTCTCCTGCACCCCAAATGTAAGGGATGCACCCCAAAATTTGCTCCTTTCAAAATAGGGGACCAGGATCTCAGGGGAGAGTAGCTGAGGTAAGTGGGGAGGAAAGTGTCCCCTGTTTTCAGGAGAGACGTGGCGGTTGGGGGGGAGGTTTGGAGGTGCGTGTTGGGGTGGGGTTGGGCTTTGTCAGTCTTGGAATTGGGGGAATGATTGGAGAGTCTTTCTCTTATACCCCTAAACTGCAGCCCCCCAGATGGAGACTGAAGCCTGAGAGCAGAGAGCTCCCCAACATCCCCAACCTTTAGAATAGTGTTTGATTTCTCTTTCACCCCCACAAAGGCTCTGCCGAGGGTGGGAGCTGGGGACAGCTGCTGTTTTGGGGCTCTTGGGGTGCAATGAGGAGAAGGAAGCCTTGGCAATGTTTGATGTAGGACTGATAAGGGTCTCGGGGAGGGAGTCTGGCATCATCAGGGGCCTAAAAAGACTGCTTACTTACACCATCTTAGATCTTTTTGATTGTTCAGAGTTTTGGGGGTGTGTCGGAAGGGGGTTGGTAAAAGGTGGGTTGGGATATGGCAGGATAACATCTGGGTTTTACAGGGTACTATTTTGATTTGCAGAAGGGATTTTGGCCCTTAGATTTTGCTTTCTGGGAGGTACTTTTAAAAATTAAGTCCTAGACAGGAGGAAAAGGCTAAGGGAAGGCCTAGGGTTGGGGGTGGGGAGAGGCATGTTTGTCTCAGCTTAAACGTGGCTCTCTGGGGTGGGCCCGCCTGCCTGGGCCTGGTGGATAGGCTGGTGGGTGGTGTTGTAGGGGTAGGGCGTGGGCCTTGGAGGGCCATGGGTGAGTGGGAGCAGCACAGGGGGATGACTATCTGGCCCTCAGATCTAGACAGCCCCCTTCCTGGGCCCTGCTGCTCCCCTTTCCCCCTGGCCTCCATTTCCTGCCTTTGGCCTCCATCTTGTGGCAGGCCCAGGGCCCAGGGCGACTTCCGGCCCCCCTCTCCCAACCATGTTCCAGCCCCACCACCTCTGGACTGCCAACTCCCAACCCTGCTGTCCTTGGCCCTCTGTCTCTCCTCGCGTTTCTCTTGGGTTCTGACCCAGGGAGGGGAGGAATGGACACAGGAAGCTTTGGGTCCCTGCCCTTGCTGAGTCAGGAGGCAGTTTGTTGGTCCCCCAGTCATTCCCTATTTCCTCTGCCCCTGATCCCACCCTAGGGATCTGATGAACTGAGTTCCTCCAGAGGGAAGATGGTTCTAGTCTTATTACACTATGAGCTCATCCCCTAGGCCCCTCTCCTTCCAGTTGCCTGCTCAACTCCTGTCCCTGGTTCCTGTTTTTCCCCAACCTTTTTGGGGGCCATGCTTGCCTTTTATGCCTTCTCTATTTTCCTGCTCTTGTGGGGGAATGCCTTCATAGCACCATCTTGTGCTCTATTCCTCTCAACCCAACCATCCTGCCCCCGCCCCAGCAGCACACTGTGGTTTGTACGGCACTGTGGCCACGTCCAAACCACACTGTGGTGTTAGAGCGAGGGTGGGGGAGGCACCGCTGAGGCCTGGCCCTGGGAGGCCACCCTGGAGAAGCGACAAAAATATCTGGGGCCTTGTGGCAAAGTTCTTGGGGAAGAAAGCGATATGAAAGCCCTAGAACAGCCCCTTTAAAATCTCTAGGATAGTCTCAGGAATATTGACCGCCAGCAACCCTGGGAGTTAGTTCTGGATCCAGAGAGCAAAGTGAAGTCTTTGTTGCCCACACCCAGCTCCCCTGGCTCTAGCAGCACAGAAATATTGGCACTGGGAAGTGAGTCTGCCAATATTGGCTGTGCTGCTCCAGGCAGGGTGGCGAGAACTACTGAGGAGGGGCTGAGCCCCTGAGGACTAAGGAGAGGTGAAGGAACAGTAGCTGCCAGCACCATGCTGAGAGAGAATCTTTATTTTTTGTATAAAAATGTCCATCACATGGAGGTCAGGGGTTGAGTGCAGATGGTTATCAGGGACAGCCAGGTGACAGTCCTAGCAGACTTCTGACCCTCTGTCATTCAGGCCTTGCTCTTGAGTCCCAGGTGATCCACAGGTCCAGGATGAACAGTGAGAGGGTCAGAGGTGGAAGGCTCAGCAAGAGAGTAGAGGAGCATCAGCGGAGGTTGTGAGAAGGCCAGAATCCAGGGTCAGGCTGTCTGGAACAGGAAGTAAAATGAACAGAGATGGAGCAAACCCAAAGTAGTTTCCAAGATAACTCCCACCTCTCCAAATACCCTGCTTCTTACTGACCCAATCCCTTGCACTGTGAGAGCAACTTCCCTTCAAAGCCCTTGAACAAGGGAGAGCCTCCTGCTGATACCCACCCCTGCCATCAGGTGAGCACTTCCTCCCCCACCCCAGCCATTGTGGGAGGAGGAAGACTCCTACCCTGGTCGAAGTTGAGTTTCTTGGCTGGAGGAGTTTCTCCTAGCCCTTCAATATCCACCAGGTCACTGTTGGCGTCGGAGTCATTCAGAGCACTGAGTGTCACATCTGGGAGGGGGCATAGGCTAGGTTCTAGGTTCCCTGACTTCTTCCCTCCCAGTTTTCCAAAGCTCTGTATTCTACCTCCCCCACTCTGGGAACCGCCATAGGGAGACAGAGATCTGCCTTTGACCAGGGCCCAATTCTCTCACTGATGGGAACTTCAACCCCTACCCTAGACAGTAACAACTTCACAGCCCTCACCAGACTTCTGTTTCTTTATGGGGGGACCCCCGGCCTCAGGGACACTGGAGTTGCTGGGTGGAGGGGCAGCTGGAGGAGGTGACAGGACACCAGATGCCATCTTCTTGGGCCCTTTCTTGGGTGATTCAGCTGGAAGGGGGATGCCAGAATCTTCATATACCTTTCGCTTTACAGTGGCCTTTATCTGAGCCCTGAAGAGAAGAGACAGCAGATTAGAGAAGTCATCAAGCTGAGGGGAGAGGGGAGGGGCAGGGGTAATGGGTCACTCTGAAGGAATTCTGGGAGCCCTACATAAGAATCCAGGTCAGGGCCCAAGGCCTTTGGTAGGATTCTCATTTTCCTAAAGTTCTGTACTCAATTAAGGCAAAAGGAGTGTGAAGAGTGGAGTCCCTGAACTGAGTCACAGGAAAGGCCCATCCCCTAATCTTCTTCTGGGAGAGATGAATGGATGCCACCAAGGAAGGCTTCGTGATTTACAAGTACATTGAGACTTATTATAGATCTGGATCAACTACTTCAGAATCACCATACCCCCGGAAACACTAGAGTCTCAAAAGCTCTATATAAATCACCAGGGAACTCCAGTTATCAAATTAATTAAATATCTCAGGCACCCTAAAATAAAATTCTTGGAAGGTTCTGAGTACCATGGCATTTTAGGAACTTCTGACCAACTGTGACAATTCTTATATTCTTTCAGTCCTCAAGGGAATGCTAACAAAACTAGCAACACAGTAGGAAAGATGCTGAGCTGGGAGTTCTGAGGAAGACGGAATAATGGGTAAGGAGGAAGAAAGCTGCCCACCCCCCTTTTTCTGCCAGCCACCCTCCCTCACACTGTCCGTTCCTTGATGACACAGCTGATGTGATTAAGATCGTCCCCAAATCGCTTGACAGCAGCCCTCAGCATCTCTATCTCCGTCTCCGTCCACTTCGCACTGTCGGAAGGGGAGAGGGGGGGGTAGCAAAAATGGGAGCAGAAGGGAGTGGAGCCAGCCCATGGGCTGTGCATTCCACAGCCAATCAGCCTTCTGCCCCCAATCTCTGGGTCCCCTTCCAAGGACTAAAAGGGGTCCTACTTAAAAACAAAACAAAAAAACCTCTGGGGGCCCCCACCCCCATCCACATGAAATTGCATCCACTGCTACCTCAGAACACTTTTCTCCTTCATCAACGGGCAATTGCTGCAAACGGCCCGCTGACACCAACTCAAAAAGTAGGGGTCTTACAACAGAACCCTTGAATACGGTTTGCAGCAGTCTGATGGAATTTTATATGATTTGGTGCGGGTGGTAGTAGTGGTAGTTTGGTCTGTCGGTTCGCAACAAGGGACAACTGAAATGAGTCCGGTTGTGGACCTGTCTGTATCTTCACTGTCATTCATTCACTCATTCAACGATCATTTATTAACACCTACTCTGCGCTGTGCCAGGCACAAAAGGAAACTAACATTTGCCCCTGCCCTAGAGAGGATCTGTGTCTGTGACTGAGTCCAAGCGTCCGCGCCCGAGGTCCACGTCCCAGCCCGGGCTCACGTACCCCGCGGGGGAAGAGTCGGCCACGGGATGCAACTGCATCGTCAGCTCTCCGAGCTTCGTGAAGGCGGCGCCGGCCGCAGAGAAGATCTCTCCGACCTGGGGGCGGGGCAGCATTACAGGGGGCCGGCGCACAGCCCCCGCGCGGTCCCGCCCGGAGACCCTAGCCCCACCCCAGATCAGCTCCCGCCCGCCCGCCCCCAGCCCGGCGCCAAAGAGCCGGGAGCCAAGCGGGGGGCCCGGCCTCCTGTGGCCACCAGGGAGCGCTGTCCGCGAGGGAGGTCGAACCTTTGTGGACGCTGACGTCATGGCCCCGCGCACCTCCTCACGGAGACGCTCTGCCGCCGCCACCACGCGAGCTGGGACCACGGAGAGCCGGGCAACTGAGCCGCTCCGGCCCGGGAGCAGGAAGTCCCACCCTCCCCGCAGCTGATTGGCCCAAACCCTGCCACTCTCCGCCCTACCAACCGCCATCGCTTAGGCGGCCCGGGCGCTCGGGGTAAGGAGAGGAGGAAGACGTCGCCTCACTTCCGGCCGGCTTCACTCCACTTCCTTGGAGAGCTGGACTCTGCAGCTAAGAGGCCGACCTCCACCCTTGGCCGGGCCCGCCCCCTCACTCAAGCACAGACGCGAGGCTTAAGAGGGCAGTTTCTCTTTATTGTGATACGTGTCAAGACGAGGGGCTGGACGCCAGAGATCGGAGAACTGGGGATGCAGACTCTCACCAGGGGGACCCAGTTTCCCAGAGGACACGAGAATGGGGTGGGGATTCTTTAAATAGAGGGGGCGGGAGAGGGGAAACGACCCTGCGCTAGCGCACCATGTATTCCTTGCGCTTATTGAGCCGAACTTGGCAGAAAGAGAAGCCTCCGAGGAGGAGATAAAGGCCCGCGGCGATGAAACAGTTGTAGCTGACTTGCTCGTAAAGGTTGTAAATGTTCTGAGGGCCATTCCTGAGGATGGGGATTAAGCAGATAAGTGTCAGCCATTAAGAACATCCAACAGTTACTGGGCATTTAGTATGCGTCAGGCACCATCCTAAGCGCTTTTATGTATATTATCTTATTCAGTCTTCTGGACTACAGGATTTATTCCATTATAATACCCCCTTTGCAGAGATGAACTGAGGCATAGAAGGGTGAAAGAACTGAAGCCGCACCTAAACCAGTGGCTTTTAGTATAGACGCCGAAGCCCGATTTCCAAGATCACTCCTAAATACATTCCACTTTTCTTTTTTTGGTGCTAGGGATTGAACCCGGGACCTTGTATGTAAAGCGCACATTGTACACTGAAGTACAATCCCCAACTTCTAACCATATCCAAAATACAGCACTCTCCTTTACCAGTACTCTTAATTTCAGGGTCCTAAACGTCCAGCCTCCGGCAACTTTCCGCTTGCCCTAGGTCCCGCCACATTTCACCTGCACCCAGCTCCACCCCTGCCCCCCCAAGACCACTTACTCAAAATCTTTCTCCGTAAAGGGAACGTCCTCTATTAACACAGCGGAATGGACATTGAAAAATATTCCAAGCATTATCTGAAAAAAGGGAATATGTTGGTTGGTGAACTCAGGAAACTCCATAAACCCCTTTCATTTCTAATGTTGACACAACACCTGCGCCTGGCATTAACCAGAATGAGCTAGTAGTAGAAGTGGTTGTAGCTGGATTCGGACTCAGCCACCTACAATAGGGTGAGAACTGGGGACATTGAGACGAACCGCTAGGAAGGACAAGGGTGGGAAGAGTTAGCAACTCGTCTTTCCCAAGAACCCAGACTATACTTCTCAAAGGCGTCATTATCACGGGACAGGGCGGAAGAGGTGAGGGAGAACAGGCACTTCATATTATTTCTGGAAGTGGCCGCGGACAGAGCACTGGGGAAACAAGGCCACAGCTTTTCAGGAAGAGGCACTCCTTTTCCACTCCGAGTCTCCATTCAACTCATGCATCTCTGACGACCCCAGCTCGTCTTCTTTTTCTTACCTTGATGGGTCCGCAAATTTATCAGCCCTGGCTCCCATTCCAGGCTCTAGCCCCAGCACCTTCTCGCTCCAGTCCTCCATCGTCCAATCTCAATTCTGTCTCATTCTCGAGCGACCAGTTATCCCACCAGCCCCTCCAACTTGCCTGCTGCTTTCTAAGACCTGGGGTTTTCTGGCCTTCCAGCCCTCCAACCCCGGAGCCCCTCAGGCCCTTCCGACTTTCCCCGGGATGTCCCCTCACCAACATGATCACTCCCCAGGCGCTGAGGACGATGCCGCAGGCGGCCAGCTTGGGCCCACAGCACAGGAGCGATGCCATGAAGAAGGGAATCGGATTGCTTAAGTGTGAGCTGGGTGGGAAGGTGGTGAGAAGCAACCCTGGATGCTCCAGGATCCAGAGAGCTGAATTTGGGGACTGGAACCTCCGAGGGCGGTAGAGGGGGCGTGGCCTCCGGCCCCAACCATCACCCTGGGGGCGCGCAGCGAAGAAGGTGACACCTCGGGGCCTTTCCGAAACTCCGATGGGAGAAGGTGGTATCTGAGACAGAAGCAACGCCTCCAGAAGCCCTTTTTAACCTGTGTGGCTAGGGTGTGAGTCTACAAGAGAGAGGGTTTAAAGTTTCTTGATTTTCCTCACCCCTCCGTTTTGGAATGGAGGTAGCTGACATGTCACGTGATCTGGTTGGCGCGTCATGTGACGAGGAACTAGCAGTAACCTTACCTCCGGAAATGTCTAATTCTGGCAGGATCCTGGTAACTTGGGTAACGAGCGGTTAGGATGAGAGTCTGGGAATCGTCTCGTTTCCAGCTAAGACACTTTAGTCTCGGGTGGCCTCCTTTGATGGGGAAATGGTGAGACGTAGAGATTTACTCCTGAGAGCGCGCATGTCTATCGCTTCTGTATTTATCCCTCCCTTTAAAAATAATTATTTTGACACAGCGAAAGGAGGTAGGAGCCCTCTTCGGAGGCCAAAGCATGCTGTTGTGGCAAGAACACTTCACAATTGCTGAGGGTTCTTGGCATTAGAAATGGTTCTCTTAAATAACGAAGCTTGGAATACTGTATGGTCTTAGTCATCTCACTTGGAATACTGTATACTTCTGGATGGTGAAACTAGGAAAAACTGGGGTTAGAAAAAGTACAGGGAAAGCAGATTCGATGAGCGAGTTGTGAAGGTGAATAGTCCTTCTACATGTACTGCAGAAAAGAATAAGTACACAAAAATGGCACTTTGCTTCCCTGTTTACTGGGTAAAGTGATTGTTGGCCCTTTGAGTAAAGTAGGATGCAAGATTTAAAAACGTGAGTAGATTGCACTGTCCAAAAAATAGTTTTTGTATTTCACTAGAGAGATACAGATTTGTAATTATCATTCAGGAAGACAGGGATGTTTTAAGAATGCTTATTTTTTAGGTGCTGGGGTGTGAATCCAGGACTTGGGTGAGGAACACAATTTTGCATTAAGCTTATTGTATCCATTCTAGTGACGACAAAGAGCACAGAATAATTGAGAGAGATCATTTTGATGCTGAGGCCCTAGAACCAAAGAAACACTGTCATGGGCTAGAATAACTTTGTGGTATTTTCCCATTTATTTTGTGCATAGTATTATTAAAAGGGTTGTGAAAGAGCACTTGAAACCTGGGAAACACAAAGAGATCTCTGGTTATTAAAGGAGTTAACAAGTGGTCTTGAAATATGAGTTTTGTATATCTCTTGTTTGGGACTATATGGAGAAGGAAGTCATTTTGAGAAAGATTTTTATTCTGGGCTAGAATCATCATTCTCATACAGGGACATTTGGGGTACATGTCTAAATAGGAGGAGTAAGGGTGAGGGGGAAATTGCCAGCAAACTGTCAGGAATCTGTGAGTTGACTCCCAACCACGAAGTCTAGTTCCTGGGAAAGGAGAATTAAGAGAGGTAGTGGATTTCTCCAAGAAATTTCCTGTCCCTATCCTGATCTATGCTCTTGGATGTTTTGGAAATAGAGTCAGGAGCTCAGGCTAGTGCACTGTATAAGGACCAAGTCTAGTCTGTAGTCTCTGCATGTCCCTCAAGCAAAGTACTTTTTTGGTACTTTTAAATGGTTGAATAAACCAAACTAATATTTTGTGATATGTGAAGTTCATACCTAAATGTCCATAAATGAATTTTTATTGGAACATACTTATACTCATTTGCTGACATATATTATCTGTTGCTGCTTTCCTGGTACAGTGGAAGAGCTTAGTAATTGTGGCAGGGACTGTGTGGCCTAAAATATTACCTGGTTCTTAAATTTAGTGCTCTCTTGGCTAGTGGTATTTTGATGTAATGGGTTTAGTTGGGGGAGGAGTCAGCCCCAACAAAGACTTAGGAAAACATATTCTAGATGGACATGTCAGTCTTAAAGCTGATGTGACATCTTCCAGGTGGGAACACCTTAGCTCTCAGATAGTGACACTGTTTTCTATGCGGCTGGGCTTCAGGTATTCATAAGGCAGATCAAGTTGCTTATTCCGAGCTGCAATCTCCTTTTCCAGGTTTTCCAGATCTGTTTGGAATTGGCTTAGGACAGCTTTAGCCTTGGGGTCTGAGAAATATTCTTCTTTGTGATGGCCCAGAGGTACCTGAGATGGAACAAAGGATCAGCTTCTAGTCTGAAGGCAGAAAAACCTAGAGCCCATTCCCTAACTGAGGTTTCCTTTCCAACTGTTGTTTTCCTCTCTCTAGGGTTCCCTTCTCACCATGTCTGGCTGGCGGCGACCCAGATGCCATGTGATGGTCATTTGAAGACAGGACTGTCGGATATCAGGTAGTGACCCCATCACCGTGGCCAATGTCACATCTTCCTTGGTGGTGGGTGGGGGCATCCTCATTGTGCAAGGGGCATTAGGGACCCAGGCATACCAGTCCAGCTGGGGGAAGAAACTGTAATCCTAGAACCCTGGTTCTTAGGGTTTGAATCCCTCTCTCTCCCTTGGATCTCCCAAGGTCCAGACACTTTTGTTCAGGGACTTGGGCTTTCAGCTGTCCATACCTGGCCCTGGTTGATGGCCCCATGCTGGGCAGTACATGTGAAGATACACATGGTAAGGAAATGGCAGAGTTGAGCCTGGGACTGGAGAGACAGAGGGAAACCTAGGCAGGAAAGGAATAGGATTTAGAGGCTTCAGCATAACAGGAAAGAAATAAAAGCTGATGCCTTAGTAGTCTATATTTTAGAATCAATGGGTATTTGCTCATTTATTTAGGTATGTTTATGTCAGACCTGGGTTTCTAGGAAGAACTCAAGAAAGGCTGTTTCTTCCCTGGAGATGAAAATGCAGTATGTGTGTAGATGGGGAAGTTGAGATAAACTAAGGTACTGTCTAGGGAAAGGACCAGATTGACCACCGAAACCTGAGTCCCAAAGATCAGGGCACTAACTTCAGGTTTAAGCCACATCATATATAGTAGTGAAGTTGCATCTGGAAATGTCTTTGCACTCTGATGAGTGTGAAAATACATGGCCTTTCTGCATGGTGGATAGTAGTAGAGAGGAAAAGGGAAGGGAAGCCAGATTGGGGTGTTACAGGCTTTAGCGGGAAACTTCTCCTATTTATATCTTCAGACAGGAAGATGGGGAACCATGAAGACAGCACGTGAACCCCAGCATGGACAGGACCCCTCACTGGTTTTGCCCTGGTTGGGCTGCAGGCCACGCCAGGTTATGGGCATCTATTACTGGGGTGGGGACGGGAGTAGGGGATGATGGTTAGGGTCTCTGAGGTGGAAAATCCATGGGTATCTAGAATTGCCTTGAGCCTTAGGAGGTGTGAATGGAATTTGAATACTTTCATGTATGGAGGGAGGGGTATAATACCAGGTTGAGGTTCTGTCTCAGAAGGGTAGGGCTGGGAAAGGACTCTTGCAGAGTGTCTGAGGAGCTTCTGTCTCTGAGGTGGATCTTACCTCTGTCCTGGGCCTGGCACAACCCCACCTCTGTGATCTCTCGACACCAGGCCTGCAGCTCAGGATCCTCCCTCACAACATCATCCCTCTGGTAGAAGAGGTGGACGATCCCTGCCACATACCTGCCCAGAGAAGAGAGCTGAGCCCCCTGATGGCAGAAAGCTCCAGTTTCTGACTTCTCTTCTATGCTGTGGCCTCAGACCAGCTGACTGTCTCTGTACTTGGATCAGATCCTATCAGACTTATGTTGGAGCATTCTTCAGGGTTTTTTTTTTTTTTTAAATTTGGAGGTGCTGGAGAGGGCCTCAGACAGGCTTGGCAAGTGCTCTACCACTGAGCTATACCCACAGCTCTCCCCAGGCTATTGACATACCAGCATAAAGGAAAGAGATATAGTTTAGTAGTTGTAGGTATCCTCTGTACATGGTTGCTGTCCATTCTTCCTAGCAAAATTCTGATTCTTCCAGATCCCTCAGTCTCTACATGTACAGCTCTCCTCACCTGTGTCCCATGCCCCTATCTCTTCATTTTTAGACCTCACCTACATCTCCTCATTCTTCCTTATCTGTTCATGGAGAGATGCTTTTGCCCCATGCTGACCTGAAGCCAGAGCTCTTCCCTCCCTCTCCCACCCGTGTCTCAGCTCTTTCTACCTACCGGGCAATGATCTCCCAAAGCTGTAAAGCGTCATGGGCATAGAGGGCACTTGGGATTCCCAGCAGGCCCCGGTCAGCCAGGTCATCAGGAGGACACAGGGAACAGTAAGTCAGCTGATCCACTGCCCGTTGGAGCAACTGCACATGGCCCCCTCCACCTGTGCTTGCTGCCTGGGACAAGAGATGATAGGACTTGAGGGATGGAAGCAGAACTGGAGAATGATGGCATATTATGTAGGAGGTTTAAAATGGGGTTTATAAATTTAAAGACATGTATATAAAAGGACAGGACTTATAGGTTAAGGGTCAGGACATTCTCATAGGTCATCTGGGATGCTGAAGATGGCAGAAGATTGTAGAGAACTGGGTGATTAGGCAGCTCTGTACCACATTCCTTCCTTACCTGATCAAATATTCCTCCATCTGAAATGAGCTGGGTCCGGGCCCGGGTGTTGATTTCCATAGTGTAGCGGATATGGGGGACCAGGAGCTAGGGTGGAGGAGATTGGAGGGGTAGTTAATGGAGGGAGAGTTAATGGAGGTTCTTTGTTGTAGGGCCTGGCACCCAACATGGTGGTCTGCTCTTCTTCTTGATGATTCCTTGACAGGCTGGTCCGTTTCTCTGATCACTCTCATGTTCTCTAACTTCCTTGTGAGTCAGGCTCTGGAGCCACACTGACCAGAGTTTCAGCCTTCACTTTACCTTTGGTACTGGGCCAAGTTTATACCCTCTAATCTGCAATCTCCTCATCTGTCAGTAGGGGGCAATAATAGGACCTCTTATCTCCCAGAGCTTTGGTGACGTCTGTGATTATGTGAGTGAAGTATGAAGAGTCACTAGTATACCCAGAAGTTCTCTAATAGTAACTGTTATCATTCTCTTTATTATTTCCACCTTAATTGTAGATGTCCCTTATGAATCAGCCCCTTTCGACTAACCACATCCTCATAGTTTAAACTAGCCTCTACTGCTTATCAAAGCTATACCCCCATTTCTTTGTTGTGTCACTGTTGGTTTTGTTTTGGGGGCAGTTTGAGCAGGTAGTTTCAGTCAGAATTAGATGGGCTGTATTGATCTTCCTGCTTAAAGCAGCAGAGGGCCTGCTGTCAAATCTGTTCCCACTCCTACCTGGACACTGTTCAGCTTCCTCTCTCCTGCTTTTTTTGCCTATCAAAATAGTCTACCTGAGGGGCTGGAGTTTTAAACTTAGTGATAGAATGCTTGCCTAGCACGTGTAAGGCACTGGGTTAGCTCCTCAGCACCACATAAAAATTAATAAATAAAATAAATAAAGGTTTTGTGTCCATCTACAACTAAAAAAAAAAAAAATGCTCTCTGAGCCTGGGGCCTGCCTTTAATCTCAGCAACTTGGGAGGATTGAGAAGCATCACAAGTTTGAGGCCAGCCTTATCAACTTAGTGAGACCATATCTTAACATAAAAAATTAAAAGGGGCCAGGCGTGGTGGCGCAATCCAAGTGACTTGGGAGGCTGAGTCAGGAGGATCGTGAGTTCAAAGACAGCCTCAGCAACTTGTGAGGCCCTAAGCAACTCAGTGAGACCCTGTCTCTAAATAAAATACAAAATAGGGCTGGGGATGTGGCTCAGTGGCCGAGTGTCCCTGAGTTCAATCCCTGGTTCAAAAAAAAAAAAAAAAAATTAGAAGGGCTGGGGATATAGCTCAGTGGTAAATCCCCTGCCCCCAAGAAAGTACTTGATCCTCATACGTGTTTCTTTGCACCATAGATTATTTGTCTTTCTTTCTACCCAGTTAATTTGCAGGTTTCATCCAATTTTAGTATGTATCTGAATTTTTGATGCTGGACACAGGAACAACCCAAGTGATCACTATTGTGTTAAGATATCAAAGCTGCTTACATTAGTATGAAACCTTTCAGAAAGTTCATGAGAGATGCTGAATGTCATGGAAAGCCCAAAGTCCACATGAGGAGAGAAGATGCCTGAGGACAAATAACTGCTAATAATAATAATTGCAAGAACTAATATATTTTTGGTAACACGTAGTGTATGTCACATGATTGTCTTATGGCATTTTATCCTTTACCAACCCCACTATGGACATGCTGTTATTCTTATTTAAAGATGTAGATAGACATTTGGTAAGTACTGAGGCCAGGATTCAGTATTGAGACCCTGTCCATCAAAAGGTGGGCCATTTTGATGATTGCAGGCTTCACCCTCCTATGTATCCTGTAACAATTCAGCTATTCGCTATGGGAAGAAATTGTTTTTTTTTTTTTTTTTAAAAACTAGATCATAAGCTTTACTGAAGCGGAAATTGTTAGTGGTGAGTGATGACAGCATAGGACTGAGCTAGAGAGGGGAATTTTAAGTATGAATTGAGGTTTCACCTAATCATGTTGAGCAGAAGATGATGATGCAGAAGGCATCATGTGACAAATAAATTCCAAAATCCTTTTAAACATACTGGTCTCCATATTGTCTGTGTTACCAAAGAGATGACTCCAGGGGTCACAGCTGTATTGACCAAGCTTGGGGGTCCTGATGGAGGTCCTCAGTTAAAACAGTTCAGTTGTTCTCCGTACCAAGTGCTTACTTGCTTATCTTGCCAGTACTTCAAACTCCTTATTGCTAAAACCAAACACCTCATTTTTGCCCTTAAACTAACTTCTCTAACTTTGCTATTTCTGCCAATTACTGTGGTTCAAGGCTTCTATCATTTTTGTGCCCTTCTCTGCCATGTTCCCTATCTTAAAATGTCATTGAGGTTTTCAGAACATTTTCAGAGCAAGCACAAGTCTTACTTAGATGAATTCTGGTTAGTAATAAATACTACACTGTTTCATAAAATTACAGTATTCCTGGGTCAGTACAACACATGGCACCCTGTGGGCTCCTATGTGTTACAGGAGCTTGGACTTTTGACTTTTCTCTCTCCACTTTTTCACCCAGACATGCTGCAACTATTCTGTTTCCTTTCTTTACCATGTTTGATTTTTCATTTTCATCCCTGTGTCACCACCCCACTAATGCACATCTTTACCTGCCTTACTCTTGGGCAGGGCTAAGTAGCCTGCTGGACTTGTCTCCTTGAATTCTGATCTGTTCCTACTTAGCTGACTAATCTTTTGGGTTGGAACATTCTCCATCATTTCTACACTGTTTATAGGTTGTCTCGTGTGATTTCTAACTGTAGTTCCAGATATTGTTCTCTGGTTGGTTCTTGGGGGTACCACTTTTCTCCCTGGCAAAATATTAAATCTCCTAAGGTAGGAATAAAGCCTTTGTATTACTCCAAGTTACAAATAGGTTTTTTATTTTACTAACAATATTTCATTTATACCTCAAGCCTACTGCTAGGCTTTTAGATCTTTGACAGTTTCAGAGGGCTCCCTTGTAATGTGTCTGAAGGAGGAGATAGGATAAGAGTAGAGCCTGTACCTTGAAAACAGGATGCAGTCCTGGTAGGCACCGCATGGTGGCAACAGCGATGACCTCAGCCACCAAATGAGTGTTCAGCAAATGATATTGGAGCTGGTGCAGTTGGAAATCTGAACTTCGGACCCAGGACTTAGCCAGGAGCCAGGCAAATGGAGGATCTGATGGCAGGAACAGTGTTGGGGTTGGGAAGCTGGGATTGGGAGGTTGAATCTGGGAGAAAGAAAAATTGAATATTTATTGAACTCTCATCCTATGTATGACATGGTCAGTATTTCTGAGGAAGCAGATGACTAAGCAAGACTGTTGCCTTCTAGAGAGTTATAATGTAGTAGGAGGAAAAAGAATCCTTCCTCTCCTCACTGGCTATGGTGACTTCATGGTCATGATGAATGCAGGAGAGACTGGAAGCAGGGAGTCCAGTAAGGAGGTCCTAGCAATGGTTTGGAAGAAATGGGATGGGAGTCAGAGCTCAGATAGCAGAGAGAGGAGTAGAAGCTGGATGTGTACAAATATTGACAATAATAATTGACTGATTGTTTGATGGGAATGGTGAGAAAAAAAGTTATCCAAGAGACAATGGATATTCAGAATTACAGGATGCTTAGAGATTAAATAACAGTTCAGAAAGTGTGCTCCTGAGATGCAGCATCAGCATTACTTTGGAACTTGTAGAAATTAATTTTTTTCTGTGCCCAATTCCAGACACGTGAAATCTGAAAGTCTAGTGGTGGCATTGAAGACCCTGCATTGTAACAAATACTTGTTGTGATTTGGAAGCATAGTAATGTTTGAGAACTGCTGGATATAGGATGACGATTCAAAGAGGCCATTATGATTCTTGAATGAGTACTTCCAATAAGTGAATCAGGGGAGACCAGGCTGTGAGCTGTGACATGAAGATAGGTCTTGGTGTGGATGGGATTTGGGAGGCAAGAGTCAAGGGATTGGGTCCTTAGGAACAGAGGTTGATGTGAACAGAGAAGTGAGAATGAGATGCTCAGGGGGCCTTACCTGGATGACCATGGGTAATAGCTTCCCATTGGGTTCCATCTTCAGCATGACAAGTGGGGCAGCAAGGTACTGCTTCTCTCCTTGGATCACATTGGCTGGAATTCCATCTAGCAGGATAAAATCAGCCTCAAACAGGGAACCATTCTGGAGAAAGGAGGAATGTATCCATTTGTAGAGTTCAAAATCTATCCTTAAAGCGAATCAATCTAACAAAAGAGGTGAAAGACCTCTACAATGAAAACTACTGAATACTAAAGAAGGAAATTGAAGAAGACCTTAGAAGTTGGAAAGATCTCCAACGTTCTTGGATAGACAGAATTAATATTACAAATATGACCATACTACCAAAAGTGCTATAGAGATTTAATGCAATTCCTAGTAAAATTCCAATGACATTTTTCAAGAAATAGAAAAAGCAATCATGAAATTTATTTGGAAAAATAAGAGGCCCAGAATAGCCAAAGCAATCCTTAGTTAGAAAAGCAAAGCAGGAGGCATCACAATACCAGACCTTAAATTATACTCCAGAGCTATAGTAACAAAAATGGCATAGTATTGGCACCAAACAGACAGGAAGACCAATGGAACAGAATAGAAGACACAGAGCCAAACCCACATAAATACAGTTATCTTATACCAGACAAAGGTGCCAAAAACATACAATGGAGAAAAGATAGGCTCTTCAACAAATAGTGCTGGAAAACTGGAAATCCATATGTAATGGAATGAAATTTAACACCTATCTCTCACCCTGCACAAAAATTCAACTCAAAGTGGATCAAGGACCTAGGCATTAGACCAAAGACCCTGCACCTCCTAGAAGAAAATGTAGGCCCAACTCTCCATCATATCAACTAGGAGCTGACCTCAATGAGATTCCTAAAACGCAAGAAGTAAAATTAAGATTCAATAGATAGGATGGTATCAAACTAAAAAGCTTCACAGCAAAGGAATTAATCAAGAATATGAAGAGAGAACCTATAGAATGGGAGAAAATCTTTGCCACCTGCACCTTAGATAAAGCATTAATCTCTGATATATAAAGAACTCAAAAAACTTAATACCACAAAAACTCACAAGTAACCCAATCAATAAATGGGCAAAGAAATGGAATAGGCACTTCACAGAAGAAGAAATATGAATGGTCAACAAATATGAAAAAATGTTCAATATCTCCAGCAATTTCTCACTCCAGTCAGAATGACAATTATCAAGAATACAAATAACAATAAATGTTGGTGAGGACATGGGTACAAAAGTACACTCATACATTGCTGATGGGACTGCAAATTGGTGCAACTACTCTGGAAAGCAGTATGGAGATTTCTCAGAAAACTTGGAATGGAACCACCATTTGACCTACTTATCCCACTCCTTGGTATATAACCAAAGGATGTAAAATCAGCATGCTACAGTGATGCAGCCACATCGATGTTTACAGCACTCAATTCACAATAGCGAAGCTATGGAACCAATTTAGGTGTTCTTCAACAGATGAATGGATAAAGAAAATGTGGTGTATATATACACAATGGAATATTGCTCAGCCATAAAAAAGAATGACTTATGACTTTTGCCAGTAAATGGGTGGATCTGAAGACTATCATGCTAAGTGAAATAAGCGAATCCCCCAAACCAAAGGCTGTTCTCTCTGATATCTGGATGCTAACACAATAAGGAGGGCAGGGAAGAGTAGAAGTTTAGTGGATTAGGCAAGGGGGAATGAAGACAAGGGAGGGGGGATGGAAATAGGAAAGACAGTAGAATGAATAGGACATAGCTTTCCTATTTTCATATATGAATACATCAGTGAAACTCCATCCATATGAATGGGATCTTAATTAGAATAAGTTATACTCCATGTGTGTATGATATGTCAAAATACACTGTACTGTAATGTATGTCTAAAAAGAACAAATAAAAAATTCTATCCCTAAAGGGTCATGGCATAGGGTGAAACATTTGAAGACATTCAGTCCAGCTTGGCATCCTGCATCAGTTCCAGAGCCCTATTGGCAGAAGAGGAGTACCTGGTCCAATTCCTCTCATTTTAAAGTGAAGAAACAGCCTAGCTGTTTTGTGCAGGGATATGTAGTAGCAGATCTGGGTTCAGAACTAGGCCCCCTTAATCCAGTGGCACAGGCGTTATCAACTGATCCCTTGTCCAGGTGGCCAGACCCCTACTCTGCCATCCCTAATCGTCTGCTCTCTACTTTTGGCTCCCATCAGCTCAGACATCCCTCTTCCACTCCTCTCACCCCCTCTGCAGATCTCACCTCCTCTGCCAAATATTCCAAAGAGCTTCCCTGGCTACCGCTACCACTGAATGCAGCACACATGCTTGTGTTCATGCAGTATCCTGCCTAGACTCAGTCTGCTCATGTTCAGTTCATCTGCCCCAAATCCATCTCTTTTTTTTTTTTTTTCCAGAAAACCTCCCTGAATGTCTGCACCTGATGGAACAGGCTTTGTCTTTTTTTTGTGCCCATGAACACTGGAGTCCAGAACACTGACATCGGCCAAGAATGTCATAGTTCCTCCTAACATGTCTGACTCCCATCTGTACCCTGGAGTTGCATCCTATTTTCTTGTTCATGCTGGGAGTTCTTAAAAGTTTGTCCCCAAATACTTTGTCATTTCTAGATTTTTTTTTTCCAACACCAGAGTCTGCACCAAGTGGCAGCCTCCGTTCCTCTGACTTATCTTTGGTTTCTCATCTTCACCAGTTCTTCTTACCACACTACTAAGGAGAGAACAATGTCAAGTGTGTGTGTGTGTGTGAGAGGAGGGGGGTGTACCTGGAGTTCTTTCTCCAACTCGGCCTGAAGTGCCTCTGTCCCTGAGGGCAGCACCAATCTGGAGGGCAGGGAGGTCGAGCGTCTCAGCAGCATGGGGTTGGCACCATTGAGGAACTGGTAGCCAAAAAGGTCATCCTCCTGCCAGCACTGGTGGATCTTCTCTGTGGGGCGGTAGTAGGGCAGGGAAGAGTGGATAGTTACTCAGACATTCAGACTACCCTTTTGTGAGCCCCTTTCTTTTCATTCTTGAGGCCTCTGTGAGATCACCAGGAACAATATGTTTTCATTTGGCAAGGAGTTGTGGGGGACCTTGCAATATGATGGATGTGTCATCAAAAGGGACCATCAAAGGGTTTCGAGACATGGGGGAGTCACTGACCAGCCAGGGCACTCTTCTGGCCCCAGAAGATCTGTTCAAAGTCTTCCAGGCGGTTCCAGCGGTTCAGGAGTGTGTAAACACGTTTGAGGACTATCTCCAGAGCCCTAGAACATTTTGGGGGGCATGATTCCACCGGCTGATCCCTCAGACCCTCACCACATACCACCATTCTTGCATCTCCCAACCCTGATGCCAGTCTGAGCTCCAGGCTTTTTCTCACCCTGCCTTCAGTGCCCATTCGAAGTCTAGCCTCTTCTCCTCATGGAATCTCATATTTGGAGGTAGGTCATCCTTACAGTTTGCAGCTATTGTCAGGGGTAGGCCTTCCTTCCAGGTAGCCCAGCTAGAAGTTGGGACAAAGCATCAGGGAGGGTGTTGAGGTCAGTGATAGGGTCAGGGGCAGGGAAAGGGTGGGACAACTGGGAGGGCTGTGGTGGGTGATCACCAGTAGATCTGTTGTCTTTCCTTTACTTCCTTCTCTCGATGCTTCTGGAAGACATCCAAGGCATTGTCTCCTGCCAGGCGGGCTGGGAGACATTAAGAAGATTGGCCATGTAACTTTGGTACTGTGCTTCCTCTGCTTGTCCTTGTCTGTCTTTTTGTCATCAGATTCCAGGTTTTCAGTCCTGCTCTGTTGCTTTTATCTCTGACTTTCCCTCACTTGGTTGATTCCCTCTCCACATTTATCCCACTGTTAACCAATCTTGTATTCCCAATTTCACGTATTTCAGCCCTCATTCCTTGCCCGAAGACAAAAATCTCACATTTGCCACATTTTCTTGTCCCTTAACTCATCTTCTTCTACCTGACCCAATTTCACTTAATTAAGATGATAAAATCTTAGTCACCCATAGGTCCACACCTATCTGCTGCTACATATTGGTCTGGCTTATTTCACATGTCTTATACCTAGACTGCCACACCTTCACCTGTCCTTCAAAGATTCTGTTTGCTTTAATGACCTGATTTTATTTTTCTTGGACTTACTATCATAATCTTTTTTAATAATCGACTTGCTCCTGCTCTTACCTGTACTTAAACCCATTATCTCAAGTCATATATTTCAGTTTTCCATCCTTAACCACCTGGCCTTTATTTGTCTAGTCATCTCTCTCTTACTAGTTTCCCATAGTAAAAAAATTCAGTATTTGCTGTCCTATTCATCCCCACCTCCCACCACGTGCTCCTTTTCTTTCACAGTTGTCTTCCATTTTATTCCACTCAAACCAGCTCTCCAACATCGTATAACTTGTTTCCATAGCTGTCTTCTGCACACAGGTCACCTCCATCTCCATTCCACTGGCCCCTCACCTGTCCCTACCCTAACCTGTTCTGAGTTAAAGAGAGATCTTTCTATTTTGCTTCTCTGTTTTCCTTTATTGCTGTATCTCCTACTCCCCATGCTCACTTGGGAAGAGGGAATCTATCTCCAGATCACTTATCCCTCTCCAGCCTCACTTGCAGCATCACTTATTCTAACACTCTGAGACTTCATAATTTCTTCCTGTCGTGCAACCTGGAATCCCTACACTTCACATGCCTCCCTTCTGTCCTTTCTCTAAGCCCCTGGGACCTTCCTCAGACCCATCCTGCCCCACTGCTCCGAGCACTTTCTGAGGAGTCTTGTGCCTATTTTCCCCACGCTGCCCTCTCACCAGTGCCCTCGGGCAGGCTCAGGATGCCTGTGCCTTGCACCCAGCGGTAGCAGGGGAATGTGGTCTCCATGCGGGTTCCCGGACCCTGCACAGTGATGCGCTCGCAGAACCACGCGTCGTCCACCAGTGAGTGCTGTTTGCGCAGGTTCACGAATTGCAATGTGCCTAGGTCTTCCGGAATGTCCAGAACAAATTCCTCCTCCTGTGGGGGCCAGACCCGCCAGAATTAGCAGAAGGGACCCGGAGAAGCCGTTTTGAGGGCGGAGCCGGTCCTTTGTGGAACCTCGGTTTACCAGGGCCTCGGAAGACAGCGTCAGCTCCCTCCCTTCCCTACATGACCTGCCCGGGGGTGTCTCAGCGGGAGGGCAGAGGTCCGCAGTGCACTGCCCTCTGTGATTTGAATTGACGATGGAGCATCATCATCATCTAGATCACCCCACCACAGAGCTGTCACCGCGACCGTGCTTGGAGGAACTTCATGGCTGACCACAGATTGCATAGCTACACTGACTCTGGGGCCATTTGGAGAAGGAGTTGGAGGCTGCTTAGACCTGAGTCTGGGTAAGGGAGAAGCCCAGATAGAACCTATGGCTCCCAACCCTGTGCCTGACTTCGCTCCGGGCGTCCGAACTCCGTAGAACTACCAGCCAGCGCGGTGGCGCTGTCACTGGCCCGGTTTCCTGCCCCTCGCCCGCGTCTGGTACCCTGCCGGGTCAGGGACTCGGGATCCCTGTGGTCCCCGCTTGCTGACCTCGCCCCGCACGGGCCGCAGCTGTAGCTCCAGCTCCGCTTCCCCGTGCTCCCCGACCAGCCACAGCTGCACGCCGTTGAGTGACCCTGAGAAGAGCCAGGCTCCGGTGGCCACGCGGATGCGGTAGCGGCCCATGGCGCCCCCGCAGGAGCTCAGGCGAGGGGAGCCGGGTTCTGCGCGATATCTGGGACCGCCCAGGGCCGCCGGCGCCTCAGGGCCAGATCCAGAGCTTTAAAGATGGGTCTGCGTCCCCGCCCTCCTAAGTCCCCGCCCCGGACTAGCCGGAACCTGCGATCCAAGCTTTAGAGCCGGCTGTGGGGAAGGGCTGTGCCTTCGGATCAGGTCGGAGTGTAGCTGCTGGAAGAGAAAGAGACCCTAGCCAGAGGCTGAGAGAAGGGGTGCAGAGCGGCCTCTCTGGACCTCCTTGGGGAGGCCTGAGGGCAGGAGCCTCCAGGTTGAGCAAGGATGAGGACATTTCCCAGGGACTCCAGGTCTTTGGGGTAACTAGGAGAAAGGGGTGAGTCCATCTTCCAGACCAAGGGAAACTCAATGCTGTTCTGGGATGAGTCCTGGGGAAAGTTTTGGGAAGGCTGGCTTGGGAGGCTGTACTGGTGTCCCCTGGAGATGCTCTGCCTTCGGACCCCTGTGATCCAATAAATCCTCCAGTCCCTCATCTTTACTGCTTTTGAGATCTGTCCTTCAATAAATGACCAGAGCTAGCTACTCAGAATCCAGAAGAATAACAGCTCAAGGCTTCATACTCCACTCATCTCCCTCTGCCTTCCCTTTCCCTCCCCTTTGCTAAGGTGAGTGCAGCCCCTTCACCCTCAGTAGGTTCCAGGTTAATTTTTATTCCCAATCTATTTTCTGGCCTTTCAGGGTCTCAGGGTAGGAAAATCAGGAACAGCAGATGGACTCTGGTTATGGTCTTTGTAAATAGTGAAAGGATGGTGCAGGGCTCAGGCTGGTCACCCATCCAGGAATCTATCGGAGGCCTCCTGCACATGTCCCTATCTAGATCTTCCGGAACCATTTGGCTCACAGCATATGGATGTGTCCTGGTGGCTTGGGCTTTCTTGAGGCACACCTCAAAAAGTGTGCTGGTTGTTGGTGGGGATAAATCATGGAGGGTGTTCCTAGTCCCACCTTCCAGCTGCCAAATCTTAAATTGTGTACAGTCCTTATTGAATACCATTTCCCACATTGTAGGGCCCATTCCTGCCACACGCTTTGTGCTTGGGACAGAGCCATTGGACACCTCTCTTTTTTCCAGTTTTCTGGGGCTACCCTATTCTGTAATATCTCAATAAAATGGCTCAAATTCTCATTGTGCATGATAGCAGGATCTGACCTTTTCCACACACATTTTCACAATTTACTTTTGCCTTCCAGAAATAGATATTTGAAACATATCTATTTCCAAAGTCATTCTGTTCTTCAGCCTGCTTCTCTGCTGTTTTGTGACTCTTTTTCTGCCCACTCTAGTGTACCATGTAGTCATATGCAGAGAGGGAATTTGTAATGGAGAAACATAATACAAGCTGTGCATCAGCTAAATGAGTTAATATATTCAAACTTTTAGAACAATGCCTGGCACACAGCCCTCTCTGTGTTAGCTGCTATTAGTTTATTATTTACAGTTGAATGTCAGCATCACTCCTCTTAGAAATTCCTTTACCATTCATCACCACATATTGCTTCCCCATGGCCCTCTACAGGCCCCAGCCTCCCACTAGGGTTCTTGCCCTCTGAGGACCCCTGCCCCACTTTTTTCTTTTGTAAGCACATGTACTGTGTTGGGAGAATATATTAAAAAATATTTTTTTTCCATACTGGGGATTGAACCCAGGGCCTCAAATGTGCTCTCTACTATTGAACTACAGTCCCAGTCTAGGGAGGATTTATTTTTTAAAAAATCTCCCAATCCAGAAAAACTTCTTCACAAAGGTAACAACAACAACAGCAGCAAAAAACAAACAAACCAAAACCAAAACAACAAAAAACACCCAGTTTTATTATTGAATAAACCTTAAATCAGAATGTGAATCACTTCACAGGTATTTGGTAAGAGATTGAGAAGACAGGAAGAAATCTCACTCTTTTATAAAGCTAAACAGTTAGAACTCATTGCCTACATGTGCTTAAGATACATTATAACTAATTTTTAAGTAAAATGACTTTATAGTGTCATTTTTCACACAAAGCATATCCTAGATTCACCTGGTAATTGCAGTGGCCATCTGGGTTCACTTAATTGGCTTAATCAGAGGTCAAACTTCTTTTACCTTTATGATAGGAGATAGTTTTGCAACTTAAAGAAAGTGCCCACCTAAGTTAGGCTCTACCCTCCAATAGAAACTGGGAGGTGGAGGCTCTTTTTCCCTTGGTGTGTATGTTTCAAAGAGGTTGCTCTCAGGTCCTTGAGAAAGACATTCCTGTGTAATAAAGCTTACAAGAGGCTTGTGTAGCTTCAAAGCAGATTCACACACAGAGAGAAAAGAACATGCAGAACTCCTGAAGCAAATTATCTGCAGAAGAGGGAGAGGGGTGGGGAGAAGTTTCTTCCCTTCTTTTCTTTTTCTTTTTTTTTTCTTTTTACTTATTGATCCATTGAACACAAATGGAGTACAGCTATTGTTTCTCTGGTTGTACACAAAGTAGAGTCACACCATCTGTGCATTCATACATGTACACAGGGCAATGGTATCTGTCACACATTCTGTTATTATTCTTACCCCCCCACCCCGACCCCACCCCTCCCTTCCCTCCATGCTATTCATCCTTCCTCCATTCTAGCCACCCTTCCCCCCCGAATAATTCATCATCATTCATTTATCAGAGAGACCATTTGGCCTTTGGATTTTTGGGATTGGCTGATCTCACTTAGCCTTCCCTTATTTTCAACAGGGAGAATGAAGCCTCTTATTTTAAAAATTAATATTTGGTTTTACATATACCACAAGAAGAAATGAGGCCTTGCTTTTGTCTGGACCCTTTTCAGTAGGAAAGTCCACACTGGCACAGATGCAACCAAAGTTAACCTGTCTTTGTCCACATTTCTACTGCCCTGCTCTCTGCCAGTAGCTCACTCCCACATTCCCATTACCTCTCTGCACAGAAGGATTTAACTTCTTGATCAAAGCTTCTCTCACTAGGTTATGCCCCAGGGGGTGGACCTTACATTTCATGGCCAAAAGACCTGTTAAAACATTTTCTATGGCTGGGTGCTATGGTGCACACTTGTAATCCCAGCAGTTCAGGAGGCCGAGGCAGGAGAATGGCGAGTTCAAAGCCAGCCTCGGCAAAAGCAAGGCGCTAAGCAACTCAGTGAGACCCTGTCTCTAAAAAAAAAAAAAAAAAAAAAATTACAAAATAGGACTGGGGATGTGGCTCAGTGGTTGAGTGCCTCTGAGTTCAATCCCTGGTACCAAAAACAAAAACAAAAAACAAAAAAACAAAACAAAACCACCATTTTCTAAGTGTAAGAATAATTTCATTCTTTTCCTTTCTCCTGTTGCCAATGTGGCTCAAAATACAGTCAGTTTTGATGACTGTCTTTATATTATTGTTTGGAGCCCATGTATGGCATGGGGCTATATAAATTCATATTTGGTCCTTGAGGCACTTACACAAAAGCATGGCATTATAAACCATGTAATTTTAAACTGTGTAATCATTGGATATGATTTCAGGGCAGACACTGTATCCTGTATTTTTCCAATTAGTAATTTGGGCACCCCCATCCCTGTTTGCAGGAGGCCCAGCACTTCCCTCCCTGAGTACTGTCACTTGCTTCTGTAGCTGGACTATGGTTAGCTGGAGAACCCTTGTTCTATGCATCCTCGTGGGCCATTTTCTAGTGCTACGTGGAGGCCTTGCATAGGCCATAAGAGTGACATAGACTTGGGTTTCCAAACTCTGTTCACACATTGAAGCATGATTGTGGTGCTAGGGGCTGTGCCTGGGCTGTGCTTGGGCTGTGCCTGGGCTGTGCCAGGGCTGTGTCTAGCCTTGATCTCCTGAATTTTAGGTGTGGAACTGAGCCTGGTCATTAGACAGGATCACTTTCCCCACAGTGTTTCCTTTTGGGATCCAGTGTGGGTTTTTTTCCCCTGCTGGTGGACATCTAAGGAAAGAGTAATCTTTCAGAGAGGACTTAATACTGAACAATGTCAAAAAGAATCAGGATCTCAATCACTTTTCTTTCATGCAGTGTCTTGAACCATTTAATCAAATTTGCCCTCTCTTCTTCCTCTGCCAACTCTGGGTACCTAGGGAGTGCTGGAGTGAGGAATGGGGATGGACAGGGTGGGAGTGGAAGGGGAGCCTTTATGTGCCCCAAAATGGTGCCCAAGTGGGGATACTCAAGATCGGATAATTTTTCCCCCAAAAAGCTGTCAAATTCAGAGAGATAGAGAGGTATAGATAGATAGCTGACAGATAGATTAGATAGATAGATAGATAGATAGATAGATAGATAGATAGATAGATGATAGGAAGGAAGGAAGGAAGGAAGGAAGGAAGGAAGGAAGGAAGGAAGGAAGGAAGGAAGGAAAAGCTGTAAGATTCTTTTTTTCTTTACCCTTTGCTGCTTGTCCCCTTTTTACCTCCTACTCTGCCACCTCAACCTTAGCAGGTATTCCCAGGTCAAGTCCAAAGTTTCTATGGATTCATAGAATCACCTTCAAACATGAATACAACTTATATAAATGGTTGGTGTGGGTTGTTTAAAAAGAATTCCAGCAGCTTGGGAGCCTGAGGAAGGATTGCAAGTTCCAGCAAGTTAGGCTCTAAGAAACTTAGCAAGAAACTGTCTCAAAATTTAAAAAAATAAAAAATGAGCTAGGGATGTGGTTTAGTAGTAAAAGCACCCCTGGGTTCAATTCCCAATACACACACACACACACACACACACACACACACTCATCTGTACCATACTGTATACATTTTTCTGGATCTTGCTTTTCTTACTTAAGAGATATATGGTATGGAAATCTCTGAAGCTCAATAGTTACAATCTGACTCTTCTAAGCAAGCAGATGAATGGTATTCCACTGTATGAAAACTCTACAGTATATTCAGCTTTTCCTCTGTTCATGAGCATTGTTTCCATTAATTTTACATATGCTGAATTCTACAAAGAGCATGTGTTTGCCTATAACCTTGTGTATTGGTGATTTTATTTCTGTTGGTTAGAGTCCAAGGAAAGGGTGCAAAGAATTGAAGATGAGAGGTACAAATTTTAAATAAAGACGAACAACAAAGTGGAGTTTGTTTACATGTCAGGCATAGGAATATACCCAGAGAAGACATTGAATGCATAGTTCATGGAGTCATGGGATAAGTTGGGGAATTTTAACTGCTAGAAAGGGAGTGTTCATAATGATCATGCTAATTGCAAGTTGAAAGATGATACACTGGAGAGGCTAAAGTGAGTCCCTCTAGTGAGATATACGTCTGTCAGCTTTTTGTCACTGTGACCAAATACCTGAGATAAATTAACTTATAAAAAGGAAGGGTTTGTTTTGACACACAGTTGCAGAGGTTTCAATTCAAGGTTGGCTGGTTCTATTGTTTTTGGGGCTATGGTGAGGCAGAACATCATTGCAGGAAGGATGCGTTGGAGCAAAGCTGCTCACCTCATGGAAGGGGGGGAAGCAAAAAAGAGGGAGAGAGGAAAAGAGTCAGGGTCCCAATATCCCCTTCAAGGTCCTGCCCCCAAATGAATTAAGTTCCTTTCACTGGGCCCCACTTCCTAAAGGTTCTACCACCTCCCAATAATGCCATAAGCTGGTGATCAAGCCTTTAGCATATGGACCTTCAGGAATATTTAGGATCCAAACCATAATGCCAGGTTTGCACACAGCTGGGTGAAACAAGTCCCATTGCTCTTTACTTAGGAGAATACATTAGTTCTCCTGCACACCTGGCATGCTCAGATCACTTCAAGTCCATGTTCATTTGAAAACTTCACCTGCTCCCACATGCATTGCAGCATCATCCACAATAGCCAAGACGTGGAAATGTTTAACCCCAGGATTGCAAATGCTCCAACCATACTGTTCACTGACCCTGGTGAAAGAACTTTGAGGACTCAGTGGAGAGGTTTTGGACACTTTATTACTCATGGACTCCTTGGGAGTGGCAGGCCAGGATACAATGGAGGGCTGCACTACTCTTACAAGCAGGGAACATATATGGGATAGGTCACATGCCCAGATGGATTTCTTCAGATGTTTTATGAATACATTCTTTTACTTTACAACCAAGGTCACTTTGTTTTATCACCTCAAGTTTGGAAGTAAGGGAAGCAGCCAGCTTCTCCCTTTGCTGCCACATTTTTTAAGAGTCATTTAAATCTTACTGTAAACTTTTCTAGGCACTAATTACTGTTTGCTCTAACAGAAAACAATGTAAGTGTCCACAGATGAATGGATAAAGAACATGTGGTACATATATAAAAAATGGAAATACTAGGCAACTTTAAAAAGAAGGAAATCCTGCCATTTGAACAACATGGATGAAACTTGAGAACTTTATGCTTAGTATAATGAGCCAGTCCCAGAAAGACCAGGACTGTGTGCTCTCACTGATAGGTAGAATTTACAGAAAAGGTGAACACACAGTAACAGTAACGTGGTGGTAACCAGTTGGTAGGGATTGGGAGAAAGGGGAAATACTGGTCAAAATATGCAAAGCTTCAGTTACAAGATGAGAAAGGCCTGGAGGCCTAATATAGAGTGTGGTGATTTTAGTTAATAATGTTTTGTATACCTGAAATTTGCTAAGATAGAAGAGCTCAATCATTCTCACACATTTAAAAAAAGGTAACTAGGTGAGATGGTTTTCATGTTTATTTGTTTGCTTGTGGCAATCATTTCATGTATCAAAACATCATGATATAGCCTAAAAATACAACTTTTACTTGTGAATTACATCTCAATAAAGCTTGGGTAAAATTTTCAGCTGTTTATAAACAGCCGTAGAGAAACACTATATTTGGTTTAGCTCTCTCCTGACCAGTGCTGCAGAAGTTCTTTCACACGGGATTGCTGGGTAAGAGTCTGTGTCGGGGACCCAGAGTTTGTCTATGGCATCATAGAGGACAGTTTCATAGAGAGATGGAGGCAGAATGCACCCGGAGTTTAGCACATCTTCCTTTCTGTGAAGGGAAAGAAAGAGAACCAGAGTTGAAGAAGGCAACCAGGAGGGCGAGAGGGAGAGATTGAGGAGGAGCCAGGGTGTAAATGATGAGGGGAGGATCCTGTGGGAGGAAAGTCCTGAGAATGTGCAGAGGAACTGGCCTTCCATGATGCATTCTCAAAGTGGGTGGGACAGCAATATCTAAGATAGTATAATGGTTTATGTCTCTCCATAAGGCCACAGTATGTAAACAGATGTTAAGATATTAATTAAGACACTCTGAGGTGTGGGTAGGGAACTATTATAAAAATTGTCTTAAAGGTTCCATAAAGGGGGTAATAATGGAAAAAGGGGTGGAGAAAGATGGCCTTGAATAGTAGAGACAACTCTTCCTTTTTAACAAAAGGGAACAAACGAGATTGGCAGCAAATAAACCAGAAAGTTAGGTGTGGGGAAATATCTTATCTGATGATTTGTATTTATTCTATGAAGTGGTTGGCAAGGAGCTAGCTTCTGAGGGTTACAGGAGTTGTGGGGCATTTCAAAATATAAGGAGAGTGGAGAGAATTTGAACAGACTTAGGAAAAGAAGAGAGAATCTGGGTACAATGGTGCATCCTTATATTTCCAGCTACTTGGGATCTGAAGTGGGAGGATTGTGTGAGCCCAGGAATTCTGGGCCAGCCTGAGAAACATAGCAAGATCCAATCTCTTGAAAAGGAGAGAAAGAAAGAAAGAAAAAAAGAAAGAAAGAAAGAAAGAAAGAGAAAGAGAGAAGAGAGAGAGAGAGAGAGAGAAGAGAAGAGAAGAGAAGAGAAAGGAAAGAACAAAGAATGAAAGAAAGAAAAATGGAGAGAAGGAGGGAATGGGCAGGAGGAAATGAAGAAATTAAATAAGAGAGAGTTGATTGGGGAATTTGATAGAAATGCTGGGCATGTTTGAGAGTCTAGAGAAAGTCAGTGACCATTTAACTGTTTCTCCAGGAGTGTGATCTTCCTAGGGGATTTACTGCTTGATTTGTGCCATAGTACAAATGAAAAATCAAACTCATCAAAACATCCAGGATGGAACAGTGATCCCAAGGCTTTGCCTGGTGGAGGTTGATGTGGCCCTACCCTCGTCCTTATCTCCCTGGACAACAGTGGGAGAGCAGGTATGAACACTGGGCCCCATTCTTATTTGTTGTCAAGTTGTCTTCTAAGCAACCATGGTGTCAAGAAAGTCTTCATAGCTACACTTCTCACCTAGTGTCATCTCTAAACCACTTCACTTATTTGTTCTGGAGCTGGCTGTCCTTGACATTTCTTTTTTTTTCTTTTATTTTTAATATTTTGTTTTAGTTGTAGGTGGACATAATACCTTTACTTTATTTTTATGTGGTGCTAAGGATCAAACCCAGGGCCTCACGCATACAAGGCGCTCTACCACTGAGCCACAATCCAGCCCCTCTCCTTGACATTTCTTTAAAGAGGTTGGGAAATTCACCCTGGCCCTCTACTCCAGTCCCCACTGCTAATCTTCACTCCTCAGGGACCCAACAGCCAATCCTTCAATTCTCTTTTGAGGAAGAGAAAAGAAGGCCAGGCCCAGGGTATATTAAGCTTCTCGTTTTATTTTGGAGAAGCCAAGGTTATAGGACAAGTAAGCTATGGAGTCTACTAGAGGACACAGGGAGTAAAAATCTCCACCCTTCTCTGGGACCCCTGCCAGCAGCCTGCATCAACTCCTGCTCTGTTTATGTTTCCCTCTGCTCTCATGTTTACCTTAGAGTCTCACGTTTCTCAGGTTTCTTATTCTGGTTTCTCAAGAATTTTCATGTCTTGCCTACAGCTGATGGTCTCTTCATGCCACCCTGTGTTGAACCAGAATTGACAGTCATTCCTGACACTGAACTGTGCCATGTAACACTGAAGGTCTGCCAGAGCAGGAACTGGGCTGAGGTGAGTGAGGCACTTGATTTGAGTGCAACATTTAAGTGGGTCCCAAGAAACTCAGTAATCAAGATAAATAATATTTTAATGCACTATTTTAAAAGTAAAAATGAAGGCAAAATACTCATGATGGACAAACTGAAAATTTTAAGGACAGGATTTGATATAAAACTTGATGCTAGCCATTTATAATCTTAAAATACCTCGGACTGACTAGACCCACAACATCCCCCTTTCCAGGTGTCTTGTGGAAATGCTTTACCTTTTGTAATTTTTAAATTTTGTGGTACTTGGGATTGAACCCAGGGCCTCATGCATGCTAGTCAAGTGCTACACCACTAAGCTACATCTCCAGCCCTTTTATATTTGTTCTCTTTATTTCCAGGCCTTTCCCCCAGCAATGGCATAATATAGGCAAATCAGTCTTCTTTTTTTTTTTCTTTTTTACTTTTTTATGGTGCTGGGAATCAAACTAGGACCTTGTGCAGGCTAAGCACATGCTCTCCCACTGAGCCACCTCTCCAACTCTAGTGTTCTTTCAATTTTATTATGTAAAACTGATCACTCATTGTCTCATCTCCTTTCCAAACTCTGCTTTGCCTCCTGGTTTTCCAAATCAAAATGGTTCTTTAAGATACTTTGTAAATAATGGGTTATCTACTTCCTACCTTAGCAACATAAATAATTGATTTTCCAAGATCAAATTCTCAGGCATCACTATCTTTTCCAACTGAGTCTATAAACCAAAGAAGGCAGAGTTTGATTCTTTTATAGTCATCATTCATACTGTGTGTGTGTGTGTGTGTGTGTGTGTGTGTGTGTGTGTGTGTTACTGGGGATTGAACCCAGTGGGGCTCTATCACTGAGCTATATCCCCAGCCCTTTTTATTTTTTATATTGAGACAGGATCTCCTAAATTGGAAGGCTTGCAATCCTCCTGCCTCAGCCTCCTGAATAGTTGAAATTACAGGCCTGTGCCACTGTGACCTCCCAGCTCATTGTTCATTCTTTCTTTGACTTATCAACATTGTTTCCTACCTTCATCACTATAATGAATCAACTCCCAAAACATATTTATGATTTCTTCATTCTTAAATCCATTGGTTATTGTAAAAGACTTATCACTTCAGGATTATCCTGAGGGTATGTGGAGTTGCAGGCAGATGTTTTTGGCAGACCCCTATTAATGTAAATTATTTGTCTAAAAATGTATGATAATTTCATGGGCCCATATGAAATATGATGATTTAGCAGTGAATATATAGAATAATGGGTAGTGAGGTAGTACCTACATATTTGCTTTTTAGATGCCCATTGCACTTAGCGCTTGGCATAAGCTTTTGTTCCAGTAGAGTTTTGAAAAGGGGTGCTTAAGAGGTGTATTTTTTGAGATCATGTGTATTTGAACATGCCTTTATTCAACTCGCACTTGATTGGTAATTGGCATAAGAATAGAATTGTAGATGGAGAAATAAACTTACCTCAGAATTCTGAGGGTATATTTGTTAGTGAAAATAAAGGCAAAGCTCTTTAGCAAAGAAACCTCAGAATATAGCAACTTAAATATTTGATTAATAGTTCCTATATTGTCATTGTGTCTTCTAATCTTCATCTCTTGTTTTTTTCCCCTACTTTCTTGGAGAAGTCTCTTTTTGTTAAATTCAATTTTTTTTTCTGCTATGGAATTATCTGTTGTGTTTTTCATTACTTTCAGAAAACATCCTGTTCTTGTTTCAAGGATGTTAAATCTTCTCTAGTATCCCTAAACAGCGTGATTATAGTTAAAAAAAATCTCTTATTCCTGTAGTGTCCCAGCTTCTTATGATCCTTGGCTTTTTCTTTGTGTTTAAGAGTGAAGCACCAGAAAAGGTCATTGTGATCATTGGTTGGGGTTTTCAGAGTAATGGGCAGAGACCTGGTCATTTGGCATGGCGCCTTTCCTGGCCAGTAGCTGTAGGTCTTTTTATTGGGATGCTTGATTTCTCTGAGACCAATCATCCAGTTTCCTTTTTGGGGGTAAAGCCTGACCATCCATATTTGGAAGATGACTGGGACTCAACATTTAGTGTGTTGGCTTCCACTAGACTGTTTTCAACAAGACACATCCACCCGATGTCCCAATTCCAAAGTCTTTCTGCTCCATCATTGAATAAACTCCTAGTCTTCTGTTAGGGAGAAGGAGGGACAAATGACTGAGTGAGATGATGATGGGACAATATGCTTTTCAGACAGATTTTTCAATCAATTCTACTGTGTCCAGCTTCAACTATATTCCTACCTTCATGCGTTATTGGTACTACAGTTCCTGAATCCTACTGAGTATCTGTGCTTATTGGCACACCCATACATTGCAAGCCTATGACTTTTAACATTTTCTGGTCTGCTAAATTAATTACCACTTGTCCATCTGCATTTAACTTCCAAAATACAGATGTTACTTCTTATCTAGTCTTTTATCATTTCCAATTTTCTTTGTACTAGTAAGTTTATCCCTTCCACTTAAAATTCACCAATTAGCATTTTAATGGGAGAGGGAGGAGAGAAAAAAAATAAAGGGCAGAGGTTTGAGTTTTCACAATTAACTACAAGGGCATTATTTTGTTATATAGTTCTTCTCCATTTGCCCCCTAGTCTCTCCTTTTTGGACTTTCAGATAGATTTCAAACTTTTGAAGTTACCTGGCTCAGTGTTTTCTCCCTCATGTGAGAAAGATGTATTTTTTGGGTATTTCATTTTCAGAGATTTCCTTGGTCAAATCTTCCAACCTGCAAATTGATTCTGTCCATCCTGCCACTGGGTTAACTTCAACACTTATCAGTTTTCTACTTCCAAGGTCTCTGTTTCATTTATTAACTTCCTGTTCATGTTTCATCATTATACTACCCACCCTTATCTTTTTGAAGATAATAATTATACTTATTTTAAAGTCCTGTCTGATACTTTTTCAGTTCTTTTCATTTTTTGAATCATTTTTTAAAATTTATTTTTATGTGGTGCTGAGGATGGAACCCAGTGCCTCGCATGTGCTAGGTAATATTTCATCTTCCTCTCACTGTATACAGGGCAACATTCCACT
>JAJEJO010003999.1:0-27684 GCA_020662805.1 Glaucomys volans | reverse complement strand
CCTGGGTTAAATCCCTAGTCCCCACCCACCACCCACCAAAAAAGTGATTTATTTTATAGCACAATACATTTTTAAAAATAACCTTTTAATTTTAGAATAGTTTTAGATTTTTCAGGAAAATTGTGAAGATAGTACAGAGAATTTGTTACCAACAGTTTCTTTCATAATCTGAGTAGATCGTATCAAGAAACCTTACATGGAAGAATCAGTTTCTCCTCATTGAACCTGACTGAGGTTGCTTTTGGGTTTCTGGTGGAATATACTTCTGTACAGTCAGTGGAATGATTGATCAGGGCAGCTAAGCCTCTAGAATTTGATGATAATATGAGGATATACAACTTAGAGCTATTACTTTGGACTGTATATATGAGGTGTCAATATCAGTAAGGTTTTGTATATGTCTTACAATGGGATTTGACTTTCTGTCATCTTATACTCAAATTGTCAAGTAAGCTATACTTCATAACCAAAAATGCGCATCCAAATATTTCCTATCTTAAAATATTTTAATGTTATTTATAAGATTATATGATTTGATTATTTTTATTTTATTGTGAAGGAATTTTAAATTAACTTTATTGAGGTACAATTCACACACATTAAAATGCATTAATCTTAAATGGATATTCCCAAGTTTTGATGAATTTGTTCACTTTTGTACCCATCACCATATAAAAAAAGAAACGTTTTTATTATCCCCAAACATGGAACGTTTTTATTACCCAAAATATTCATTTGTGCTTCATACCAATAACTCTCTTCAGATAACTACTGATCTGCTTTCTGTCACTATATATTAGATTTTTATTTTCTAGAGTTATATACAAATGGAAGCATACATCATATATTCTTCTGTATGTGGATTTATCAATTCAGCATAACATCTTTGGAATTTGTCTATTTTATTAGTAGTTCACTTAAATTTTTCTTAATAAATCACATAGCAAACCAACACATTATTTAATAAATACCAGTAAGGAAACTGTAATAGAAAATTTAAAATTTACAAATACAGTCTATATACATATTGTATACTTTGATTTTAAATTATGTGAGGACCAGCTTCAAATTCTTTCAAGATAAATCATATGCAAAATATCTGGCTTCTGAAGGAGCATGTGCAGTTCATTACTTTTCCAAAACTTTTTAGATTCACAGGATATTGCAAAGGAATGCAAAGGGGTCCCATGCACACCTTAATGTGACCATGCTCTAATATTCAAATTAGACTATTGGCATTGATACAAGTTGTGTGTATAGTTCCCTTTCTAAATATAGTTTTGTATATTCACTGTTTTATTACACATATAGATTTGTATAGCCAAAATTGCAAGCAATACACAGACTTATTAATCCATTACCACAAAGATCTCCTTATTTTCATACTCTAGTCCTTCCTCCTCTCACCATCTCCAAGTATTGGAAACCATTAATCTGCTCTTCATTTCTATCATTTTGCCTTTTATAGAATGTTCTATAAATGGATTCATATGCTGTGTAATCTTCTGAGATTTTTTTCCATCAGTACTGTTTGATACATTGAATAAAAAATAAATAAATAAATAAATAAATATATTGAATATATATATACATGTATGTACTGGTGATTAAACCCAGGGGTGCTTCACCACTGAGTTATGTCCCAAGCCCTTTTTATTTTTTATTTTTGAGACAGGGTGTCATATCCACAGTCTAGTTGTGCCTGGACAGCATGGTAGGTTGTGGAAAGGCCAAAGAAAGTGCCCAGAGACAGCTTGTGAGACATGAATTATTGGGGAAGGCTTAAAAGGGTTCCTACTCCAACAGGAGTTCAGTGGTGATGAACTGACAGATGGCATCTCCATTCCTCAAGGTGCTTCACCAAGCAGTGACTCCTTTCCCTCATGTTGTTTTGTCCAGTGGCGAGTGACTGGACAAGTGACGTGTATCCTTTCCACAGGGCCCTCATTTCTGCCCCTATCCCTACTCAGAAGAATTTTGCATATTAAGTTGCAGAAGCATATCTTGCTTGCCTGACTGGCATACCAAGGAGCAACTGTTGTGGTGTACATGCAAGAAAGTAGCTTTCTACAGATAGTATTAACTTGCCCTAGGCCCCAAGGAGCATGAGAGAAAGCCAGTGTCCTTCAAGATAATATGTATCTGGACTTTCCAGCCCCTGCTTACTCTCAGTATTCTCTTAACTTGGCTAGATTTTTGGGAACAGAAAGGGACATTCAGGAGCAGGGTATTTTGCTGTCCTCCTTTCCTTTAAGGATGGTGCATGGGATTTTTTTTTTTTTTGGTACTGGGGATTGAACCCAGCGGCACTCCACCACTGAGTCACATCCCCAGCCCTATTTTGTATTTTATTTAAAGACAGGGTCTCACTGAGTTGCTTAGAGCCTCCTCTGATGCCATGCTGGTGGAGGAAGAAGAGAGATGGCCTCATTACTGCCAGGTAGAGTTGGAAGTCCAGCATCCCAAATAGGCCTCTATGAAACAACTGTTTGGGAGGCAGAAAAGCACCTTGTTCCTGCTCCCCACATGGCTTTACTGACACTGCAATAGTTGGGAGGAGACCTTGTTACTACTGGATAGTAGTGAAAGTATCAGGTTCCCTCCAGCCTCCCTCTGACTCCAGTGAATAGAGGGAGTGGGACCTTGTTACTGCTTGGTGGGCATGGAAGTCCAGGATCCCCATGTGGTTTCCCCTGACATGTTGGAGGAGCAGGCCTCATCACCACCAAGTTGGGATGAAAGTCCTGGATTTCCATTCAATCTTGTCAAATATCACCCTGACAGGAGAATAAGGGTGCCTTGTTACAGCCAGGCGAGAGTAGAAGTCTAGGTTCCTCACTCAGCATTTGCTGATGGGTGTAACAATGTAATTGTGGTCCATAGTGTTTAACCAGAATGGGGTGATTAGTGTCTAAAAATTTTCTGTCTTGCTGGATTGCCCCTTTCTTTCTCCTTAGTTCAGAGAAAGTAGGTGTTTGGGGAGATTTTTTTTTGTGCCCACTGGTGATTACAGAAGTATCTCCAGCATCCAGTCCCAAAAATGTAAAATGAATCCCAAGGCACTAACTGCCATACCATTCTTGGGATCCCACAGTCCCGGTCTGCCTTGTCTTCTTTTCCTCCCTTTTTAGAGTCTTCTCATATTTGTCTTACATTTAATTTCCATAGTTTTAAAACATATTTAGTGGGAGATTTAGAAAGTGATTTCAATTCATTCATTCCTCTTTATAGATGAGTAATACTCCATTATAGAGAAATAATACAATTTGTTTATCCAATTACCTCTTGATGAACATTGGATTGCTCCCAGTTTTTGGCTTTATGAAGCAGTGGTACTTTGAACAGGATTTAATGCTGTTGTGAATATCTATTGTCAGATCTTTGTGCACACCTGTGTTTTCATTTCTATGGATAAACACCTAGGTGGTATTTCTGAGTCATGTGATAATTGTGTGTTTAACTTTATGAGAAACGGTCAAACTGTTTTCCACAGTAATTGTACCATTTTACCTTCCCACTCGCAGTGTTCCCGTTGCTCCATGTCTCCAACAACATTTGTTGTTGATTTTGACATTCTTTTAAGCCTTGGTAGTTCCAGTTTTAATCTGCATTTCCCTGGGACTGAAGGTGTTGAACATATTTTCATGTACTTATTTGCCATTCAAACATATTCTTTGATAAAGTGTCTTAAATATTTGGCCTAGTTTTTTTTTATTGAGTTGTTTGTCTAGTTATGGAGTTGTAAAAGTTCTTCACATATTCTGAATACAGCTCTTTTATTAGATATATGTTTTACAAATGTTTTCTCCCAGTGTATGCCTTGCATGTTCCTTGTCTTAACAGGTATCTTTTGAGATGCTTAGGTTTATGATTTTGATGAAGACTGGTTTATCAGTTTTTCTTTTGTAATTCACATATTTGTGTTCTAAGAAAAATTTGCCTTAGCCAAAGCCATAAAAAATTTTCCACTGTTTTTAACCTAGACGTTTTATAGGTTCAGTCATACATTAAACTTTATTGTTTATTTTGAGTTATTTTTATGTGGTGTGAGGGAATGGTTGAGATCTATTTTTTTGCATATGGATATACAATTATTCCAGTACCTTTTTTTGAAGATTATCCTGTACTACTTTGGCATCTTTGTTGAAAATCAATCAACTATTAATGTGTGGGTTTATTTCTGGACTGTATTCCATTGACCTATGTCTTTATTATTATGCCCATACTATACTGTTAATAGTATGTATTACTGGATATCTAATAATGGAGAGAGCTAGTTTTATAGTTAGCTAGTTCTCATTAACTCTTCCTTTTCCTTTTTAAAGATTGAGATTCTGCTTGTCTATGTCTGTAGAATATTTGTCTGAGATTTTGAGTGGTATTGTGTTAATCTATAGATAAATTTAGGGCAAATTGATATTTTAACTCTACTCAGTTCTCCAATCCGTGAACACGTAATTCTACTTGTTCATATTTCTCAGTGTTTTGTAGAATTTGCTTATCAGTTTGGGTCATTTTTTTGTGATTTTTAAGACAAGTTTTCCCTCCTTCCTTTGTCCTCTGTATCTCCATACTTCTCTATTCCTCTCTCTCTTCTTTCTTTCAGGTTTTTTGTTCTTTTTTCCTCTGTGAATTCAGCCACATAGCATGTATCTCGAATTCTTGGTGACATGTCATCAATTTAATACAACTTAAATTGTATTCCACAGACACATACATTTGGTAGTCTTGAAATAGTATTGGACATTGAGCCATGCCTTACTGAGTCCTGGTCATTTACACCAATGAAAGGTTGATTATGATCTGACCTTGAGCTAGGGAAACACCCACTATGTATGCCTTCCTGGGAAGTTCTGCCACAAAGTTGATGGAAAGAGTTTCCAACCAGGGAAGTACATTTTAGAAATTTCACTGTTGCAAATATATAGATTGGAGGATCACAGTTGAGTTAGGGGGCTGTCAAGAGGCTGCTGTGGAAGTTCATGTAGGATTACAGCACTGCATAAGGAAAGGAATAAAGAGAGACATATGAACCTCCAACCAGACCTGTGTTCCAGGGAAGAGACACTGAACAACATACAGTGCCTGCTATAGATCAACTTTAAAGTATTAGAAGATGTCTCAAACTCAGCATATTCAACCTGACCTTCTTTATTAAACCTGATTCAGTGTCCCCAGTTTCTCCAAATCATTTCTATTCTATATCAAGTTATCTAGATGTCACTCACACCTTCCCTTTGACAGGCTTTATTGATCTTATTTCTTAAATGTTTCTTGTATTCTTCAGCTAATTTACAGGTTGAATCTCTTTTCTCCTGTTGGAGCAGTTTAAGCAATTGCAATAGAATTTTATGCTGCCTGCCTTTGCCCACTCTGACCTGCTTCCATCCATTATCACATTGAACCCAGACAGACCTGAATTATTCAGAATTCTCATGGCTGTATCCATTCTTGAGAAGGCTTTTTCTGGCACCTCCAGGCTTATACCATGTTGAACAAGTAATCCCACTATCAGCATATGGATGGTCTTTTAAGGCATTAGGTTGGCTAAGCTTCTCCAGTTATGGTAATGAGAAGAGATAATGAACAAGGACAGAATCTTGGGGACACTTGCTGCACCTGATGGTTAGGTTCGGAAGTAGCCAGGATGCTTGTTCCTTCTAGGACCTAATCCCAGCTTCATTCATCCAAACAGGAGTGTCTAGAACATTTGGCCAAATCAAATGTTTCCCCTGTCTCACTTTTTTCCCATCTCTAAGTTTTATTTCTGTAAGTCTTGGGGGCTTCATGCTCCCAAAGAAGCCACTCATCTATTGCTTTGTCCATATTTCCACATTTCTGGGAATTTGACCACCTTCTAGCTAACAGAGGAGCCAGGTTCACACTCTTTTCCTGGTTGTAGTTGATTGCTCCCGAGATAAGCACTTGATGGTTGCTGGGTCAATTATAACCAGGAGTTGGAAAGTGAAGCAAGCTGGGTGTAGTGGTGCATACCTGTAATGGGAAGCTGAGGTGGGAGGATCACAGGTTCAAAGCCAGCCTAAGCAACTTAGCGAACCCTAAAGCAACTTAGCAAGACCCTGTCTCAAATTAAAAAATAAAAAGAGCCGTGGATGTGGCTCAGTTCTTAAGAACCCCTGGGTTCAACCTCTGTACAAAAAAAAAGTGAGGCAAGAGATTTTGGATTATACTGACACTCTCTTGAATAGGAAAGTTGTGAACTTGAGAACGATTAGTGGTATCGATTGTTTTAGTAAGTGGGTCAGAAAGTAAAGAAAGCCAAATTCAGAAAATAATGGGTTGCATATTTTCTCTCATGTGTGAAAGCTAGAGAGAAGAAAGGGGAAAAAAGTGGGTGGTGATCTGAAAGTAGAAGGGAAACCAGTAGAATAGATGAAGGAGACCAGTGGGAGGGAGGAGGAAAGGAGAGGTACTGGGGAAGGAAACTGACTAAATTTTATTTTTATGTCCTGCATATGTACAGATATATAACAACAAATCCCACTATTATGTATAATTATAATGCATCAATAAAAAAGCCAAATTATGTGATGATATATGTGATAGAAAAATAAACACAGTGTACAGGAAGAAGCAGGATGATCATGAACCTTAATACTACCTGGTATTAGTCATAAAATAGTTTTCTTTTCATCCTTGAACAAAAGATGAAAGAAACAGACTAAACACTGAGCAAATCATACAAAATCCTACCTTAGTACATATAATCCTACTCTGATACACAAAATCTTACCCCTGTCAAAAAAAGACAAAGGAGAGACTTAATGTTCACAGAATTCTTACTAGAACCTTGACTATAAATCACTTACATTTTATTGTTGTTGTTAAAGATCAGAGGGAGTTGGCCCTTGAGTGCGCCTCTCAGTGTGTCAAATGAGAAGAGAATCATGAAGAGATGTTCACACATGGGAGTCTCAAGGGCCATCACCATACCAATTCTGTCTCTTTGAAAGATTTGCGTGCTTGTTCCTCCAGAGTTCATGAATAGTCTTTCCTGAAGAAAGACTTGGATGGAGTTTTTTGGATATCTCATAATTCCAATTTAACTTGGTAGCAAAGGGGAAAATATTAGGGATAAGGGACTCTGACCTGTATCTGTCCCTTTTGTCTTGAAATTTAGGTCCAGATGAGGGAAAGGGAACAAACTGGGGTTAGGATTGATTGTGGGACTTGCACTGCTAGGGGCTTGCTGGGGCTAAGGGGGCAGTTATTGGAGATTCTCCCTTCCATCCCCTTTTTCTCCTTCCTTTTTTCTTTCTTCCTTCTTCCTTCCTTCCTTCCTTCCTTCCTTTCTTTCTTTCTTTCTTTCTTTCTTTCTTTCTTTCTTTCTTTCTTTTTATTTTTCTTTTTGGTTGTTAGTATAGGGATTGAACTCAGAGGCATTCAACCACTGAGCCACATCCCCAGCCTGTTTTTTATTTTTTATTTTGAGACAAGGTCTTGCTGAGGGCCTTGCTAAGTTGTTAAGGCTGGCTTTGTACTTGTGATCCTCCTGCCTCAGCCTCCCTATCTTTTGTCTTTTTGATGTGAGAGACAGTTGTGTTCCCTTTATTTGGAGTCCATGATTGTTTTGAAGCATAACTGGGGTGAACACCAATGTTTCTTCACATCTACTTCTGGGCTGTTTCTTAACGTTCTTGTCCCTTGCATCAGATGTTAGGATCTTTAAGATAATGACTTGGGGTCGCTTTAAAACATATCTACAAATTCTTCGACACTCCATCCACTGAAAGGTGGAGTTTATGTTTTCCCCACCCTGAACCTAGGCAGACTGGTAGGAAAATAATGTGTGAGTTCTAAGACCAAGTCTGAAAAGATGTTACAGCTTCTACTGTGTTGCTGAACACTTGATTTTAGAATCTTGAGCTCCAAGATGGGATGTCTGAGCCCAGGCTTGTATGGCATGTGTGGATCTGTGTGAGTTGGTATGTTTGTAAGTAGATATGTGCGCTCTGGTAGACAAGGCCTGCAAGGTCTCAGGGAATGACCAGCCTCAAACGCCAGACATAGGAGTGAAGATCCTCCACATGAATCCAGCCCTTAGCAGTTAGTCTTCCAGACTTCCCAGCTGAGCCCCAGATATCACAGAGAGTGGAGACAAACCTTCTCTTTTGACCCCTCTACATTCCTGACTGACAGGACCAATGCGCAAAGAGGATGGTTGCTTTATGCGTTTAAGTTTTGTGTTAATTTTCATGCAGCAATAGTAATCAGAACTGAGCCTCACCAGCCTGCTTCATGCAATTAAAACCTGGAGGGGAATAACAGAGAACTCACGATCTCTGCAGGCAGGCTGCCTCCCAGGAAGGAAAACTCACAGAAGCTGAGTCAAGCATTTCCATTTTACCCTTCCAATATTTACCAATGAGGCGCGTCATTCCCTCCCAAGACCTGGAATCTTGCTCTGTTGAAGCTTTTCCCTCAGCAAAGAAACACTGAGAGGAGGACAAGTGTTTCCTTGTCAAGAGGATATTTTGAATTTTTTCTGTGTCTCTCTCCGAATTGTTTTATCTTCATCTTTTCTTTTTGTTTTGTTATAACATAGAAATATAAATTCCAGTTTAGTTATAATGAAAGAGTAAGTTATGCTGGGCCAAGTGGAGCATGTCTATAGTCCCAGCGACCCAGGAGGCTGAGGCAGAAAGATCTCAAGTTTGAGGCCATCCTTGCCAACTTAGAGAAGATTCTCTCTCAAAGAAAAAAATCTAACAAGAAGTTATAATAAACATGTATATGTAATATAATTGTAGATAATATATAAAAGTTATAATAAAAACAATTTCTATTTCTTTTTGTTCTGTTCTCTCTCATCTTAGAAGTTCTTGCCAATGTCTTTTGTTCCTTGGCTAACTCTTCATACAAGTGTGAGACATTTAAATGCTGACTATAAGCTCTGAATACACAGGCAGGGTTTGTGGATATGTGAACATCACACAGGAAAACTGGGAAACAAATGGGCTCTGCTATGGGAATATACCCCAATGTGAGTAGAACAAGAAGTTCTTCTCTCTGGAGTGGATTATTTATGCAGAAATGAATTGCCCCATCTCTTGCTTTGATAGTGTGAGCTGCTTGCTAATCTGGGAGCAGGTTTGGGAAGTAGTATTGTTCCCACCATTCACCTTTTGCAGAACCTTGAAACTTTGAATCTGTTTCAGGTTTTTGGGGTTTAATTGGCTCACTTTCCATTGGGTTACCCCTCATCAGGGTTAGGAAGATTAGGCCACCCAAGATTGCACGTCTAATTGTGAACTCACACTCAAACCCACATTGTCCATCTACAAATCTCTATAGTTTAAGTATTATTTTATACAACTAGAATAAATTATGATAAACCTGAGCAAATAGAGTACCAGCATAAACAATTTTAAAACATAGACACAAGATCCCTAAATAAAATAATAACAATCTGAATTCAGCACAATATTAACAAATCTATATATGGTTGATGACTCAATTTATAAAGAAATAGAGGAAAATAAGATATTATTTTTGTGTGTATGTGATTAATTTGATAGAGATTTTTAAGAAAGATACTACCCCTGAAAGCAGTGAATGAAGAAAATAGACATTCTTTTGTATTTATTGTATGAGAATAAATTGGCACTACCTTTCAAGCGGTCTATTTTTCTATATGTAACAAAACTGTTAATATCCCATTCAACTTTTGACTCAAAAGTTTCACTTCTGGCTATGTGTTTTCCAGAAGCCATGAGATTTCCAAAAATTTGGTACAAGGATATTCATTTCAGTGTAATTTATAATATTGAAAAGTTAATGTATCTGCCCACCAATGTGGGCTTCATAAAATATAATACCATACATAAAATAGTGTTGAGGGATAATTGTATTAAATTAAAATATGATAATGTTATATTAAGTGAAATGCATAGATTTCAAAACAGTATGTTCTCAACTTTTTGGTATTACAAAGGATTCTGTTGCAAGTCATGAAAACTCAATTAAAAATTACTTAAGAGAAAAAAGGTAATATCAATTTGTAATACTAGAAAGTCCCAGTAGCTTGATATGATGCCTTTGAGCAAGATTGGATCCAACACCATCATCACCAGTTATGTGTTTCCATCTCTTGGTTCAGCTTTATTTTATGCTTTTTTGTTTTGTTTTGTTTTGTCTTTGTTTTTGTTTTTTGTAGATTCTCCATGAGTATTATTAAAGAGGACTACTAGCAGCTCTGGCATTATACTTTACCAACTTAATCACCTGACAAGATGAGAGTATTTTCTTCCAAGTCAGTCAAACAAAATCCCAGGGTCAAATCTCATTTGTCAGCCCTGGGTCATGTGCTGCTAAGAGGTAGTGCGAGTCACTGAACTATGTAATAATGATGACAGCTGAAATTTATTGAGCCAATTATGTGTCAGATATGAGTCTGAGTCTGAGTTCCATGGTTTAAAATTAAAGCAGGGTAGTAGATCTGGAATATAAAATAGAAGAGTTGGAAGACAAACATGAGGAAATCTCCCAAGAAGACAAAAAGAGGGAAACAGAAAGATAAGTCTAGAGAGTAAGCCTGGGAGGCTCAATATCTGAATAATAGGTATTCAACAAAGAGAGAAAAGGGCTGGGAATGTAGTTCTGTGGTAAAGGGCTGGCCTAGCATGTGTGAGGACCTGGGTGCAATCCCCAGAACCACAGTCAGATTTGGCTTTGCATACTCAAACAGTGGAAACCGGAAGAAGAGACACCAGAGCAATGCCTTCAAAATTCTGAGGAAGATTGTGTCCCAATCTAGAATTCTGCACCCAGCTAAATTATCAATTAAATATGAGGGCCAAATATATACATATTCAAATATGCTTCCCAAGAAGCTACTGGAGGCTGTGCTTCTAGAATGAGAGAACAAATGAAGAAAAAGGGGAGCAGGGGAAACAACAGATAGACACAGGAGTGGTGAGAGTGATGGGAGATTCCAGGATGATAGGTACAGGAGGAAACAAGTTCAGGTTGAAGCTTTGGGTCTCCAGGGAGAGACACATACAAGGCTTCCATCACCATTTTCTCCACTTCCATCAGGCTGACTTTTAAAACCTAGGACAAAATGCCTAGAGTCTGGCCAGAGTTTTCTCTGTACTTATTTTGACTACATGCTCATGAGGTTCCTGCCTGTCCACATGCCTTTCTGCTGGAACTGCTGTGCACATATTATCTAGAAATGTTCTGCTTTGACCTCTCCTGGGAGGCAGAGGGAAATCATGGTGAACAGCAGACAGAAAACAGCCCTGTCCCTCTGACTCTGTCCTGGCCAACCACCCAAAACCTGCCCCATGCTCTGATGCCATCACATGTCTCAACTATGCTGAACTCGATGTTTCCCAGTGTTACTCATCATCTTACTCAATGCTTTCCCCATAAAAGTCTCTTGTAAATGCTCAGGGAAGCTGAATGCAGACAACCACCCAGACACTGTTCAGTTTATTTGCCCTCCTGAGCCTTCTCTCACAGTGGAAGCATTACCTTTTCCTTATCCTCCTAAACTGGCACTTGCTACTCAGTTTTTCAAAACTAAGTATTACTTGTTCAGAGATGCATATGGAGGTGGAAAACTATAAAGGAAAAATGGCAATGATTAACACAAAGCTTGTCTCTGCTCCATGAGGTGGTGGTTCTCACTGGGGGTGAAGAGACCATAATTGGGGAGGAGTAAGCACTCCTAAAGGATTGCCCATGTTTTAGATGGGAAACTGGGTGGATACTCTACTATAATACCCTAGTATCATACTTAAACAGAGCCACTGATTTTATTCACGCTTCTATTGTATGATGCATTTTGCAGCACCCCATTTTAAAATCAGAGCTGTCACCCCACAAAAAGGAAAGAGAAGCAAAAATAAGAGATGTTAATCCAGAATCTTCAAAATTAAAAATACCTGCAAAGAGAAAGAATGGGAAGGGACATTCTTTTTTGTTGCAAGGAGCAGATACCTGATTAATTTAACTCAAAAAATGGGTGGAGGTTGTTTTCAGCCAACTCAGGGAATGAATTAAAAAGATAAAGCCCAGGCAGTGTTTTACTCTCTTCTCCAGTGGCATCTCTGATGTCTGTCCTCTTGGCTATTGGCTATATAAGAAATCTCCCCCAAATCCATTGGCTTTAAATAACAATCACTGTGTATTTATTGGAACATGATGCTGTGATTCGGGAAGGGATTGGCAGGAACAGTTTGTCTCTGCTCCATGAGGTGGTGGCTGGGCCGGCTTGACTAGGGCTGCAGGATCTGGATTTGGCTGAGGTGTGGTGAACAGCTAGGTAACCTGCCAAGTCAATCTCTCTAGCAGGGCAGGCAGCCTTCTTTTACAGAACTCCAAGAGAAGGAAGATGGTCAAGAACTAGCACCCGGTCAATTCTGCTGCATTCTTTTGGTGAAATCAAATCCCCAGGCCAGTTCAGGCCATGTGCAGGAGAAACAGACTTTGCTTCTTGATGGGAGAAGTGGCATGTGCTTACAGCAATGGAAAACATTCCTGGCAGCTATTTTTGTAAGCAGTTTGCTATATATTTGCTCTCACCTCATAGGTTGGGTGGTTTGCATCTAATTTCAGCTTGCTATTGCCTATCTCCACTCATGTTTTTCTGTCATCTCCAAATTTAACTGCTAACCTACAACTTCTTTTTGGGGTTTTAGTTTCAAATTCCTAAGAACTGGTTGGTTCAGTCCATCTTTTTACCTCATGCCTGTAGTCAAAAGTCACAAGCCAGCCTATTTTTTTCTCAAGTTTTTATTCTGGAAAAATGGTAAGCCTTCAGGATAGTTGCAAAAATAGTGCAATGAATGCATATGGACCCTACTCTTAGATTCATCAATGTTAGCATTTGCCACATTTGTTTGCTCACACATTCTCTTTCCCTGCATAAATGCATGGAGCTGCTGGGAGACATCATGATATTTTTGCCTTTAAATACATTAAGCTATGTCCTCTGAGAATGAAGGCATTGTTTTACATCACCACACCCAAAGTATCACACTCAAGAGATTAACCTTTATGTCCAACTATAATCCAGCGTCCAATTCAAATCCATATTTGCATAATTGCTCCATAATGTCCTTTACATATGGATCTTTTTTTGATTTGATATTCTAGATAGGATCACACAATAACATTATAAAAGTAAATTATCTCAGGGTAGTATATTTGTAGATGAATTGTATACTACTTTCCTTCTCTTTTTGTTCATTCATGTTACCTAAATTTTCTATAATGGATGTGAATTGTTTTGGCATAAAGAAAAAATTGTCAGTATGCCATATTCAGGAGGCCAATGAAGGAGAGTAGTGTACCCGCTATATTCAGTGAGCTGTATATCAGAGAATACAATGAATTCTCTGGTCTCTTTGTCTTTCGTAACATTGACATTTTGGAAAGTTCAGGCCAATTGTTTTGTACAGTATCTTTTGGATTCGCCTGATGGTTTCCTCATCAGATTCAGCTTCCACATTTCTGGCAGAAGTACTAGATTTTATGTGGCTAGCCAACTGATTGGCCATTCTGAGACAATTTCTGCCCAATTGCTTACTTGTGCTCACTTCCTTCCTCATTCCCTGTTATTTCCTAGGGGCTTTTTTTCCCACAGGGTTCTGGGTAAGTTTGGCCAAGGAGAGATGAGGGTGGATGACTGGAGCATAGAAGGGCAAAGGCTGCTACAGTATTCTGCTTCCTGTGAGGTACTTGAATGTGGCTGCTTGCCTTCTGTGTTTCCAATTTCCCCCAAATGAACCCTCCTGCTGAGGTTCCAGGCCCTATTGGGAAATCCCTCCTTCCTTGATTCTGGCTCCTTCTGGTGGGTTACAACTTCTGAGCTCTGATGAAAACACCTTCTGTTGTCCCTTCCACCCTTGCATAGCAAGGATTCTGCTGCTGCTAACCTCTCAGTTGCCTCACCATCCTGTGTTTGGCTTCTCAGCCTTTCCATTTCCTGAGTAGCCACTTTTCCTTATTAAATCTTGTATTTGGTTTGAAATACTTAGGGTGGTGTCTCTTTTCCTAACTAAATCCTAAGATAGGCAGGATGTTCATTAGTGCTCTGATCCATCTGACTTGTGGAATGGGGTCATGTTGTACAAAACAAGGCAGCAGCAGGAGCCTTAAGAGGGGGAAATACCTTGAGAAAGAGAAGTAAGCACTGTAGGCCTCCTCTCTGGTTACATGAATACATAAAAGTGTACAAAAAGTAATTTATCTGAGGGTAGTGGACTTTTGGATATTTTTTACATTATTTTTCTTCTTTTCTGTTTATCCATGTTACTTACATTTCTACAATAGATGGATTGTTTTGGCATGAATAAAAAGTTGCTGGAACATCATATTTAGCAAGCCCAGGAAAAAGATAAACCTAATAAGATAAATAGCAGAGCCTGGTGTGGTGATGCATGCCTGCAATCCCAGGGGCTCAGGAGGCTGAGGCAGGAGGACTGCGTGTTCAAAGCTAGCCTCAACATCTTAGTGAGGCACTTAGCAACTTAGCAAGACTGTGTGTCTACATTAAGTATCAAAGAGGGCTGGGGATGTGGCTCAGTATTTGAGCTCCCCTGGGTTCAATCCCTGCTAGTGTGTGTGGGGGTATATAACAGAGATTCAGAAGGGGCTAACTCCCACAAAAGCATTTTGGCCCCCAGATCTTTTACATGGAAAAAACAAGAGGGTCACAGATACTTTTCTATACAAAGATGCTTATTTTTTTGTACATTTGATATAGTTCATCATAGAATTGAATAATTTTAAAACATGGTGCTTTCATAAAAGAGGGACTCATAAACAGAGAAGTGGGTCAGTGGTTGAGATTTTCACACAAATTGGCAAGTCTCCAGTGACCATAATGTTTATATCGAATAAAAACAAGTATCATATAGAATCAAATATCCTCAGACATTTGGCAAATCTATTAGCAATTGAAGAATTTAAAGGTATATTAAAATAGCTGAAATATGGGCTAGACTTCAGAAAAAATAAGTTTAAGGAGGCTAAGAAACAGTAGCAGAAAGATCAACCAGAATGCAGGCTGAACTAAAACTGCAACAATGAAGACAGAAATCATTGGAGATAAAACGAATTATTGGAAATGAGAAGAGTAAAAGAAAAATTATATTGTTAATGAATGATTGCTGGACTTGAATACTTAACAAGCAGTTTTCACAGAGGAGAGGAGCCTAACAGAGGCAATGCTTACTGCAGGTGAGAACATTCTACTCTCTCTATAATGCAAGTATAATTGAGTACAAAGTGTCGTCATCAAAAGAAGACAATTTCCTAGGTGTTTAAAGTAAAAAGACAATTCTGTGTTTGTTTCAGTGGCCATCAGCAAGTCATAGCAGGGGACTTCTGACTTCAACTTGCTTATACCTGTCAGAACCTATATTTGGTCAGGGTCTACTCATGGCTCTCTCAAAAGTTTACTCATTGGGCTTGGGCTGTAGCTCAGTGAGAGCACTTGGCTAGCATGCCCAAGGCCCTGGGCTCAGTCCCCAGCAAGCACACACACACACACCCACACACACACACACACACCCATGCGCTCACACACACATGTGACAATATCATTGGGTTCATGAAGTGTTTGCCATATATGAGGATAAGATCGTTAATTCCATCTAAAATGAAGTATTTGAATAAATAAATGGTTTCACATTTTAATATGAATGATTATAAGCTTCTAGTATTGCATATTTAAGGTTTTCACAAACATAAAGTATCAAATCAGAGAAAGAAAAGAATCTAGGCCACTCTAAGAAAAGAATCTATATTAATGAAGCATTTCTGACTCTGAGAATCTCTTCTGGGATTTTTCCACCGACAGTATTGGAGAACACGATCTAGACCATGCAGCACATAGATCTATATGGGCTTCAAAGTTTACAAAAATGCTGGGATGTATCTTAGCAGGGATATCTTGAATAATTATTCCATTGTCTTTCCCATGTTCCATCCTGAGTGATCTCTACTAACTCCCAGAGCTATAATGATACTTTATTGACATATATGGAAAATGTGGGAAAGTAGGTCTGGGAGGAGAAAACTCAGGCTTGCAATGCCTTCTCAGTGCTGTGTACCTCACGCTACCCAATACTTTTTAAAAATCCCATAGATTTCATGTTTTAAAAGCCATCTTTTTATTGGTTGTTTTTAGAGATGCATGACAGTAGAGTGTATTTTGACATACTATACATCCATGGAGTACACCCCATTCCAATTAGGATCCCATTCTTGTGGTTGTACTTGATGTGGAGTTACACTCATCATGTATTCATGTATGTGCAAAGGAAAGTTATGTCCAATCCATTCTAGTTAACTGTGATTCAGGCCTTTTTTTAAAAAAGATTTGCCTTTTGCAGAAGTTTTAGGTCATGCTTGTCTTTCACATTTCCAGAGACACTACAAAACAACTTTTATTAGATTTTTAGTTGTAGGTAACAAATAGGAGAACTATCACAGAATTCCAAATAGGGTGACTGGTGATCTTAGAAAAATCCAGGACTACTGTCATTTATGGGAATATCCAAGACCATGAGGTGTCAAATAGGCATCTGAATAGAAAATGTATTTGAACTCAAGTTGGGTTTTGAAAACTGCTGATGTGCAGTTGTATCAGTAATATGAGAGCTGTTTATGCCCATAACCTGTTTGAGAGTAATCACACTTGTAGTAAATACTCCAAACTACTTTTCCATTCAGGGCATTTTTAGTTAATTTCGTAAAAGCAGTTCTACTTTGAGAGCAGCTCTGCTCCTCCAGCAGCGATGCATTGCCAGGTTCCTTCTTTGCTATTCATCTCAGTTACTTCAATTGTGCTCAAAAGCATGTCTCTCAAAGGAATCTGTTTCCCAGTGCTCACTTAACTTCCTCTCCTGGATAATCTAAACAGGAACAGTAATTCATCTTCATCTTAGGATAAGTTAGCTTTCATTACACTCTTTTCAAAAACAAAATGAATCTAGTTTCGTTTTGTTTCTAAGTGACGCATTGGTTCCACATTTTTCTTACAAATATTATCCGTCTTCAATATATACATTTTTTTTTTGAACTGGGGATTGAAATCAGGGGCACTCGGACACAGAGCCACATACCCAGTCCTATTTTGTATTTTATTTAGAGACAGGGTCTCACTGAGTTGCTTAGCACCTTGCCCTTGCTGAGGCTGGCTTTGAACTCACGATCCTCCTGCCTCAGCCTCCTGAGCCCCTGGGATTACAGGTGTGTGCCACCGTGCCTGGCTCAATGTATACATTTTTTAAAAAAGTTAATTGACTTTATTTTTCAGAGCAATTTTAGGTTTACAGGAAAATTAAGCAAAAAACAGAAATTTCTTCTTTGAGCAGAAATTCTTAAGAGCTTACCAAGTTCCAGGGCCTATTGCCATCATTCAGTTCCTGTTCCAATGAACTTGTGGGCATACCAACAGCAATTGCTTACAACCAAGTGCAAGTTAGTATCCATAAAATGGAAGTCCACGAGTGATATATTTTGCTTTCAATCACATGACTCTAAAGTTGATATGCCTGTGTCTTCAACTACCATAGTTACTGTTAACTACCATAGTTACTGTTATCCTCAATAAAGTATCCCCCAAAGTTTCCCCACAACTTTAGATATTTTAAAAATAGAAGCTAGCAACTGCACCATACCATTTTTGTGTTGAGTATGGTGGATTGTATGAATTAAAGTTACACAGTCGGTGCCATTCAAATTCACTGGATCGATTCCATTGATGAACCACCCAATAGCTTAACAACCATCCCCAGGGCCAACCAAAGCATTTTATCCTTTCCAAATTCACAAGCATAATTTCACTTTTAAGTTTCCCTAAAATGATCTGTGAGAAATTCTCAGAGTATCACTCTCAGATGCCCAGTGTTTTCTAGGCTATCTTTGGTTTCAGAAACCTGGTCTTGGTGATTGTGTGGTTCTCAGAGGTGCAACTGACCCAGCTGATGGAGTTCTTGGCCTGGGGGAGGGGTGTGCTGTATAATCACCTTGGGTCTGAAAGAGAAAATACATGTAATTCTTGGTTTCCAGGCTTTTGTTCTTGTGAAGTTGTTCCTATAACTGGAGACCCTAAATTCATAGATTTTATAGCAGTTCTCAGTGTACAGTCCAAACATTCTCTTATTTATGGTTGAATTTTAGTGGATCTAGAAATCTAAAATGGTACAGAAATTTCCTATAATTGTGCTTTTTGAAGAAAGAGTTCTTCTTCTTAATTTTCCTTCCTCCCTCCCTCCCTTCCTTCCCGCTTTCTCTCTCTTTCTTTTTTTTCGGCACTGGGGATTGAATCCAGGCATTTGGATCCCCACCCCTTTTTAAATTTTAATTTTTCTTTTAAGAAAGGATCTGGCTAATTTGCTTAGGGCCTTGCTAAATTGCTGAGGTTGGCCTTGAAATTGCAGTCCTCGTGCCTCAGCCTTCCAAGTTGCTGGGATTACAGGTGTGTATTACCACACCCAGGTTCTTCAATCTTTATCACATTCTTCAGGAATTGTGAATAACACAGACACACACACACCCCAAGAAGAATTTAAAACCAATTAAAAAGCACCCAGGTAATCATAACCTAATTCAGGAATTAGATTATTGCCAGCATCCCATTATCCACACTTTTTCTTCTCCCCACCCCCACTCCTACAACAAACCTCTCCCTCTACCCAGAAATTACCACTTTCTAACCTTGTGGTAACCTGTCCTTGAATATCTTTATAGCTTTACCACTTAAACATGCACTGCTTATTTTGCCTGTTTTTGAACTTTATGTAAATGAAATCCAATTTTAAATTTTGCTTCTTTATCTCAATATCGTATTTATAATATTAAATTACATTGCTGCATGTAGCTGTGGTTCATTCATTTCATTACTTGGTGGTGTTTAATGGTATGAATACACCACCATTAATTTATCCATTTCACTGTCAGTGGACCACTGGGTGGGTTCCTGTTTTGGCTATTAAGAATAATATAATCTTGTTTATGTAAGTGTTACATGTGGACAAGAGTTTCTCAAGGATATGTACTTGGAATTGGAACTGTTAATTTGTTAGGGTATGAGCAAGTTCAAATTTACAAGAAAATGCCAGGTGGCTTCCTGAAGTGACTGTAGGAATTTGAGATCTCACCAGCAACAAATAAGAATTCCCATTGTTGTACATCCTTGTTAATCTCTGGCATTGTGAGTGTTTATTTGAGCTATTCTGGAAGTATATCGTTCAATGAAATAGTATATTTCACTGCAGTTTTCATTAGCATTTTTCTGATTACTAATGAAGTTGGGAATATGCTTCTTGGGCACTGGATATTCTTCTTTTTTAAAAAATTTTGTTTTAGTTGTTGATGAACCTTTAATTTGTTTATTTATATGTGGTGTTGAGAATTGAACCCAGTGCTTCACATATGTTAGGCAAGTGCTCTACCACTGAGCCACAATTGCAGCCCCGGGCACTGGATTTTCTGAGTATTCTGTCCACTTCCTATTAGGCAATATCTTATTTATTGGTTTATTGGAGTTCTTTTTGTATTCCAGATGCTATCACCTGTTTAAAATGTAGGTGCTACAAATATCCTCTCCCGTATCATTGATTCTCTTATAATTTTCTTTATGAGATGTTTATGAAAAATTCTTTTAATGGTCATTTTCAAATATCCACAAAATAGAAAACATAATAAAACTTCACATTCCAATTCCAATATTCAACATTTATATAGTTTTTCGATGAACAGAAATTCTCCATTTTAGTACAGTTCACTTTGTCAATCTCTTTTAGAGTTAATATTATTAGTATCTTAATAAATCTGTTCATGGGAATTTGAAGGTATTCTCCTATATTTTCTTTTGAAAGATTTATATTTTATTTTTTACATTTAGATGTTTAATCCACTTGAAACTGACATAAGAAATGAACACAGGTCCCAATTTTTCCCATATGGACAACTACTTATCCCAGCACCATTTATTAATAGTCCCCCCTTTCCCACCTGATCTATGTTGCCAAAAACGAAGTGTCTGTACGTGCCTGCCTTTGTTTCTGGGCTCTCCAGCCTATTCTAATTGCTCTTGGTCAATCCCTGTGCCAACAGCACTGTCTTCATAAGCAGGCTACTCCTATTGATGTCTGGCTTGATTGCACATGGCAGTCATAACATGGCTTGAGTGATTGCAATCTTCTAAATTTGTTGGAGACTTACTTTATTGTCCCGTATGACTCATTTTATAAAGGTCCTGTGTGTTCTTGAAAAGAATGCATGGTATGCAATGTAGGGTCCTGTGTTCTGCAAACATCTACTCCATCAAGTTTTTTTATGGTGTTGTCAGAATCCATATTCTTACTGATTTCCCGTCTGTTCTGTCAGTTACTGAGAGGTGCATCAGTCTCCCAGTATGATTGTGAACTGTCTGCCATCTGAAAATTAACATGATTTCAAATGACACTCTTGAATTCCTCCTCCATTAAACCTTGCTCTTTCCTCAGTTTTCTTCCAACTTATTAAAGTCTCATTACCCATTTATGTTCTCTAACCAAAAAAGTGAGTTCTACTAGATTTATTTATTTTTTTAATTTTAAATTTGTTCTAATTAGTTATACATGACAGTAGAATGCATTTATGTATTTTGATAAATCATACATAAATGGAGTATAATTTCTCATTTTTCTGATTGTACATATTGTAGGATCACATTGGTCATACAGTCATATATGTACATGAGGTAATAATGTCTGTTTCACTCTACTATCCTTCCTACCCCCATACCACTTCTGTCCTTTCACTCCCCTCTACCTTAACTAAAGTAACTCTATTCTTCCCTTTCACTCTTTACATCCATTGTCATCAGCATGTTCTGTCAACTCAACTTCCATGACATATCCTGAGTCTATCTTTCCCTTTCTACCCATCACCACAACTACTAGTACCACCCTTATTCTGTTTTTCATTACTATAATGAAATACCTGAGGTTGGAAAACTTTATAAAGAAAAGAGGTTTATTTAGTTTTCCAGTTTGGAAGTTTGAAGGCATAGCACCAGCATCAGACTGGTCTAGTAAGGACCACACGACAGACGACTTAGCAATGTTGGGAGCTGATGGGAGATGGAGAGATTACACTGCAAGGTAGGAAGTCAGAGAGTGGGGAGGTTCAATCTTACAACTTTCCATGAGGCTTTACCTCATAAAGATCTTGCCATTTCTGAACACCACAGCACTGGAGACCAAGCCCCCAACATGTGGATGCAGGGAGGACAAACTGTATCCAAACCGTAGCACATCCTAATCCATGTCACCATCATCTTCACCTTCTAGTTTGTTTCTCTGTTTTCACACCTGACCTTTTAGAATCTGCTTTCCATGCTGTAGCCAGAGTAACCTTTGAAATCATAAATAAGTCAAGTATTTGCTTATGTAAAACTCCCCAGCTTTTAAAACTTTAGGTGGCCTTTGCTCGTGATTCACCACTTACTTTGCTCCAGCCCAGTTTACCTTCTCTTGTTTTTTCTCTTAAATATTCCAAACTGGTTTCTACTATACACCTTTGCGTCAGTCATTCCCTCTGTGCAAACATCCTCCTGACCTTCCGTGTTTAGCTTTTTGTAGTCATTTAAATTTCAGTTTAAAGTCAGTGCAACCTCTCTTATTTCCTTATTAGCATGGAAGTCACCAGTAACTGCTTAAAGTATTACTATATATATATATTTTGAACCAGGGATTGAACCCAGGGACACTCGGCCACTGAGCCACATCCCCAGCCCTAATTTGTATTTTATTTAGAAACAGGGTCTCACGGAGTTGCTTAACACCTTGCCCTTGCCGAGGCTGGTTTTGAAATCGAGATCCTCCTACCTCAGCCTCCTGAGCCTCTGGGATTACAGGCATGTGCCACTGTGCCTGGCTTAAAGTATTACTACATTTTGATTCTCATTATGGCCCTTGTTAATTTGTTGGCAGTGTTGGAGATGGAACCCACGGCCTCACGCATGGTAGGAAGGTGCTCTACCACTCAGCTTCATCACCAGCCCTTAAAATTGTATTTTTATTTAACTATTTGTTTGTTTGTCTGTCACCACTAAAAATTAGGCTCGATTTGTGCCTAGATTTTTTCTGCCTTGTCTATCGCAGGAAAAAATGAATGCAAAACTACAGATGCCTTTGGACAAAAAATTGTGTGTGAAGGAGCAGCTTTCTGCATTCCTGAGGTTCCTTGTGGTCACCTATTCTTAGACCCCGGGTGTACTAACTCCTTTAAAGGCCCAGCCTTTACCACTGCTCTTAGCCTTGGCTCTCAATCAAGCAGGGAGGAGACCCTGGGGAGTCCCAGGTCCCCAGTGTCTCCTGGATTACAATCCTGATTAATCCTAAAAAAATGTGATTTTCTTTGTTCTCAACTGCATTGATTTTATTCCTGACCAAATTAAGCTTTCTTGATTTCATGTTTTGAATTTATTTTATTTTTTAAAATATATTTTGACAGTTTGAGGTTTGGAATATTTCATAATTTTGTTGATAATTATAAATTAGTACCCTAGAGATAGAGGTATTTTACTTTGCATTTTTTAAATTATTGGTGTGGTAAAACATTCCTTTTCTGCATTTGTTTTCTGGTCATCTCAGGTGAATGGCATAAATTAGCATAAATTAGTCTTTTGGGAATCTCAATAATTTTTTTACATTGGCAGTGATAGGTATTGAACCCCAGACAGCACACATGATAGGCAAGTGCACTACCACCGAGCTACACTTCTAATCCTTCGTAATTTTCTTATTAACTTGTAAATTGTTGCTTAAATAATATAGATAAGGTTCTTAGGTTTTTTTCTTTCACTACTGAAAGATTTTCTCTTTCTTATTAGTTTTTTTTATTTATACATAACATTAGGATTCATTCCAACATTATTATAAAAACATGAAATATAATTTGCTCTAATTCAGTCCCCACTACTTCCTCTTTATCTCCCCTTCTCCCCTGTTCCCTTTCTTCTACTCTACTGGTCTTTCTGCTTTTTACTTATAGTTTTTTTTTTTAATTAGTGCCTTGTAGATATACATAAAGGTGCGAATCACTGTGATATACTCATAAGTACTTTGGAAAGTTAGGTCAGATTCATTCTAATATTTTTCCCTTATCCTGTCCGTCCTCTCTTCCCCTCAATCCCCTTCCTTTACTCCTTTGATATTTCTTCTGGCAAATGCCATAATTTCATTCTTCTTTATGGCTAATACTCCATTGTGTATATATGCCATGTTTTCTTTTTTGTGGGGGTGGATACTGGGGACTGAACTCCAGGGCACTCAACCACTGAGCCACATTCCAAACCCTTTTTTGTATTTTATTTATTTATTTATTTATTTATTTATTTATTTATTTATTTATTTATTTTTCTGCTGGTGGGGATGCAAATTAGTGCAGCCACTCTGGAAAGCGGTGTGGAGATTCCTCAGAAAACCTGGAATGGATCCACCATTTGATCTAGCTATCCCACTCCTTGGCCTATACCCAAAGGACTTAAAATCAGCATACTACAGTGATGCAGCCACATCAATGTTTTTAGCAGCCCAATTCACTATAGCTAGATTGTGGAACCAACATAGATGCCCTTCAATAAATGAATGGATAAAGAAACTGTGGTATATATACACAATGGAATATTATTCAGCCATAAAGAATAATAAAATTATGACATTTGCAGGTAAATGGATGGAATTGGGGATCATGTTAAGTGAAATAAGCCAATCCCAAAAAACCAAAGGTTGAATGACATCTCTTATAAGTGGCTGATGGCACATAGCGGGGGTGGGGAAGGTATGGGAAGAATGGAGAAGGGATGGATTGTATAGACAAAACTGAAGGGTGGGGAGGGAGTGGTGAGGGAAAGATAATAGAATGAGACAAACATCTTTACCTTATGTATATGTATGAAGAGGCAAATTGTATGATTCTACTTTGTGTACAACCAGAAAATGATAGTTGTACTCCATTTGTGTACAATGAACTAAAATAATAATAATAAAAAATAAAATAAAAAAAGGTTCTTAGGTTTTTAAAACTTTTTTTAGTTGTAGATGAACACAATGTATTTATTTATTCATGTGGATGGAACCCAGTGCCTCACGCATGCCAAGCAAGTGCTCTACCACTGAGCCACAACCCCAGCCTGAGGTTCTTACATTTATTGCAAATATTTTCCCAGACTATTTTTGTCTTTTATATTTATTATGTTCCACAAAGTTTTGTTTTAAATACATTAACTGTTTTCCTTTTAACCTCTAGGCTCTATGCTTCATTTTGGAGAGTTCCCATTGCTATGTCTTCTGGTTCACCGATTTTGACAGTGTTTTATCTGCTCTTAATTGCCTGTAGTGAAATGCTTATTTCAGATATTCTACTTGTCGTTCCTAGATGTTCCATTTGGGTATTCAAAAATTTTTCTTCTTTCACCTTTTAGTCTACATGACTTACTTTATATCTTTGAACAAATTTATATTTTAAGTATTTTAAAGACCTTGACTGAAAATTTTATCATCTCTGCCATATTTGGTCTGTTTTTATTGACTCTGTTTTCTTCTGGAAGCATAGTCATGCTTTTCTGCTTCTTTGCATAGCTGGCAAGTTTTGACTGAGTGTCAGATGTTGTGAATCCTGTGTTGTTAAGTGCTTGATTTAGTTGTATCCCTTTAAAGGATGTTGGGCTTTGTTCTGTCAGATAGTTAACTGACTTTCAAATCCCTTTGATCTTTTTGAAGCTTGTATTTAAGCATTTTTAAGGGTAGATCTAGAGTGGTTTGTACCCAAGGCTAGTTTAGTCCCATTACTCAGGGTGCTGCTCCAGGGACTTTACTGAATTCCCCATGTATTTAATGAGTTCTCGTCACCCTGACTGGTGGGTGCTTGAACAAGTTCAGTCCTCTGTGAGCTCAAGGAATTTTTATTTTTTAAAAATTTTATTAACTTATAGATCTCCAAATCATTGTTCACTTTCTGGCAATTGTTTGCCTGGCCTCATCCAATCTCACCCTTTATCAGATTGATATTCAGCCAAACACTCCAGAAGACCGTTGTGTAGATTTCTGGAGCGTTTTCTCTGTGCAGCTCCTTCCTCTCTGGTATCCTGTCCCTAAACTTCTGTGAAATTCTGTTTGAAGTCCCCTCCTGGTGCTGTAGGCCAGAAGTTGCCTCACATTAGAAAGTCCAGGCAATTAGACCTAAAGTTATAATAAAAATAAGGCTTTCCATAAAGAAAAATGGAATTATGTCATTTGCAGGAAAATGGATGTTACTAGAGACCATTGTGTTAAGCAGCGTTAGCCAGACTCAGAAGGTTCAGGGTCATATGTTTTCTCTCATATGAGGAAGCTAGAGAGGAAAAAGGAAAAGAAAATTGAAGGGAGATCAGTAGAACAGAGGAAAGGGACCAAGGGGCCAGAGGAGGAACTGCTGGGGAATGGTCTTGGCCAAACTGTTACACTGTGTGCATGTGTGAATACATAACAGCAGATCCCACCATTATGTACAAATATAATGTACTAATAAAAATGTGGAAAAAATAAGACTTTCAACTAAGCAAGATGATATCCTGATAATGTAATGGTAATGCCATTTAATTTTTGTTTGCAAGTTGAGTAAGAAAATGATGGGACATATGCAAAAAAGACATGACAATATTAAAATACTGATTATATTCAATGTATATAATTTTTATGATTTAATACCAAATATCAAAGAAGTCTCACTATGTAAACACATGAATCATATAAAAAGCACTGACCTGGGAAGCAGAAAATCCAAGCTCTATTTGCTATTTTGGGTTGTATGAAGTATGGCCCAGCTGAGTTTTAGTTTCTTTGTTCCCATGGGAAAAATATCTGTCATGCATACCTTGCAGGAGAGGCATGTGCGAGTGCAGAGGTAAGATATCACTGTATGTTTCTTATTATTTTGTCTAGTAAATATCAAGATGTTTGAGAGTCAGAGTAAAGCTTTAATCAATGACCCACTTCTGTAATCTTAGAGGTCTCCCTGAAGCAGATGCCACTGAAGATGGAAGCAATAACTAGGTGGGAAGAAACAGGTAGGAGAGCCACCCTGATCTAAAACTCGAGGCAGGAACAAGCTGTCTTTTTATGTTGGCCCCTGGGACAGTTTACCCTCCCCCAGCAAAGAGTAGCTGACAGACACTTGAGGACATTAGAGCAGGCTGGGGTAGGAAGATTAGGGAGAGCTGCGGGAGAGCTGAGGACACTGGAGGGAGAGATAGATGGACAAGGAGAGCAAAGTGGCTCCTCACTCCTGTTCTTTGACTGTAATAAGGGAGGGTGGGAATTATAAAAATAGGTCTTACTAATTGTAAAAGTTCATGCACAATTGAAGGGAATGTCCTCAGCTCTTTTTTCATCCCCCTTCAAAATTTTGGTGTACATCCTTACATGCTTTTTCTATGCACTTGAACAAATATAATACAAATTTACATCATACCAGACAACAATCTCCTGCCTAAGCCTTGAACTTCTCTCTGCCATTGGCATCTTTGTTCGTGGGCTGGTTCTTCTTCTAAGCCCCAAATGGCTCTTAGCTTTCGTCTTCCTCACTCCTACATGGCGGTGCATTTCAAGGTTCAGTTAGGACTCTTCTCTCCTTTCCTCTTGAAGCTCCCCTCTTTCACGCAGAAGACTCCATGGTCTCCTCTTCAACATCTGACTTCAAGTCTGTATTTCCTATTACCTGATGGGCAGCTCTTCTTTTATGTCTCACCACCACCTCTCAGATGGACTTGTCTGCAACTGAGCTTAATCATCTGTCTTAAAGAGTTCCTTCTTCACACTTTGCAGTTTTTTTAAAAAAATTTTTTAGTTGTTGACAGACCTTTATTTTATTCATTTATTTACATGTGGCACTGGGAATCGAACCCAGTGCCTCACTGATTCTGGGAAAGTGTTCAGCCACTGCAAAGCCCCACACTTTGCAATGCCCCAAAAGTCAGGTGCTCAAAATATTGACTTTCTTCTTGAATTTTCTGTTTCATTAACATCCAGGTCTGATCGGTCCTTATTTTTCTCCTCCATCCCATCTTCTTGTTCTTTGTTTTCACCACCTGAGTCACAATAAACAATCCTGCCACAAATCTGACCTGCTCAAATCCATTTCGGCACCAACCTTTACTGTTCATATATTTCTCCTCCCTTAATCCTTAGCACAGAATCCCCTCAGCCTCTTGCTTACCTGCTGCTGTCGCAAGTCCTCATCCTGGCAGTCGTACCTCCCAGTCTGCATTACACTGAGTTTCCTATGCCCCTTTCCCACTCCAGCCCCAATAATATAATCACAGTCCTTTTCAGATACCTTGCATCTGCTGGCTCCCTGGTCTCTGCTTGACCCAATAACTCAATCTGAAATTTTGATCTCATTTTTTTGAGCTTGTCTAAGAACTTTTCTTTCCAGCTTAAAATCCAATCAAGTGTTATCTCTTCCCATGGGTATTTATTTTATACCTTAAATTCTGATCCAAACTGTTTTATTTAATTTATTGCTCAAATTGTTTTGGCTTTGGTCATTGGGATCACTGTCATTAGGTTCCTGTTTCCCTTCGAAATACCTTCATCTTTTTGGTTTTGTGTGTGTGCCTGTGTGTAAGAGCACTTCCTTGCTTTCTGCTGTTACAAGATACTCCAGGCTCAT
>JAJEJO010003998.1:370279-430844 GCA_020662805.1 Glaucomys volans | reverse complement strand
CAGGTAGATCAATGGTACAGAATAGAGGACACAGAGACAAACCCAAATAAGTACAGGTATCTCATACTTGACAAAGGAGGCAAAAACATGCAATGGAGAAAAGACAGCCTCTTCAACAAATGGTGCTGGGAAAACTGGAAATCCATATGCAGCAAAATGAAACTAAACCCATATCTCTCACCCTGTACAAAACTCAACTCAAAGTGGATCAAGGACCTAGAAATCAGACCAGAGACTCTGCACCTAATAGAAGAGAAAATAGGTCCAAATCTTCATCATGTTGGCCTAGGACCAGATTTCCTTAACATGACTCCCAAAGCGCAAGAAATAAAAGCACGAATCAATGATTGGGATAGAGTGAAACTAAAAAGCTTCTTCTCAGCAAAGGAAACAATCAGCAATGTGAAGAGAGAGCCTTCAGAGTGGGAGAAAATCTTTGCCACACACACTTCGGACAGAGCACTAATCTCCAGAATCTACCAAGTACTCAAAAATCTTTACACCACGAACACCAATAACCCAATCAATAAATGGGCCAAGGAAATGAACAGACACTTTACAGAGGAAGATCTACAAGCAATCAACAGATTTATGAAAAAATGTTCAACATCACTCGTTATAAGAGAAATGCAAATCAAAACCACCTTAAGATTTCATCTTACCCCAATTAGAATGTCTTTCATCAAGAACACAGGCAACAACAGGTGTTGGCGAGGATGTGGGGAAAAGGGTACACTCATACATTGCTGGTGGGAGTGCAAGTTGGTGCAGCCACTCTGGAAAGCAGTGTGGAGATTCCTTAGAAAACTTGGAATGGATCCACCATTTGACCCTGCTATCCCACTCCTTGGCTTATACCCAAAGGACTTAAAATCAGATTGCCTCAGTGATGCAGCCACATCAATGTTCATAGCGGCTCAATTCACAATAGCTAGATTATGGAATCAACCTAGATGCCCTTCAGTAGATGAATGGATAAAGAAACTGTGGTATATATACACAATGGAATATTACTCAGCCATAAAGAAGAATAAAATTATGGTATTTGTAGGTAAATGGATGATGTTGGAAACTCTTATGCTAAGTGAGATCAGCCAATCCCAAAAATCCAAAAGCCGAATGGTCTCTCTGATATATGAATGATGATGCATAATGTGGGGGGGAAAGATGGCAAGAATGGAGGAAAGATAGCTAGCATAGAGGGAAGGGAGGGGTGGGGGTGGGTGGGGGATAAAATTAATAACAGAATGTGTGACAGATACCATTGCCCTGTGTACATGCATGAATGCACAGATGGTGTGACTCTACCTTGTGTACAAACAGTGAAACAATAGCTGTACTCCATTTGTGTTCAATGAATCAATAAGTAAATAAAAGAATAAAAAAAAAAATAAAAAAAAATAAAAAAAAAATAAAAAAAAACAATGTCCTGAATTGTTTACACCACAGCTTAGAAAACTGTCATCCTTAGGCCTAATCTGCCCACCACCTGATTTAGTATAGTGAGCAAGCTAAGGATGAATCTTATATGTTTTGAATCATTGAAAAAGTGCCCAAAGAATAATAATTAGTCACTACATGTTAAAATTGTATTAAATTTAGATTTCAGGTCTATACATAGTTTTATTAGAATGTAGTTATAGTCATTTATTTCCATTTTATCTATGAATACTTTTACTTTCCAGTGACAGAGTTGATTAGTCGAAACATAAACTAGCCCACAAAGGCCATAGTTACAATATCACCCTTTCCAATAAATAAATAAATAAATAAATATTGACCCCCCCGTGTTAGATTGATTAAAAATACCATGGAAGAATTTTCTTGATCTTCATTTGCAAACAACTCAGCAGATTTATTTTTTTCTTGTTCAGAATAAATTTAGAATACCAGTGTCTTTTCTTGATATTGTCTTGCATATTTGGGAGTTTGATTCTCTCATACCCATGTATATTTTTTTCTACTGTTAGAATTTGAAATAATTTTCTTTAGGAACAAAGTAAAAAGAATGGAAACTGAGAAATCCAATTTTATTTGTTGAGGGAGGGCTTATAATCACCTGGTGATATTTTAGTAAATATTCAGCAACTAGTTTTTAAGAAAAATTGTCATACTTTTGGCATACTAAATTCAGTGATGCTCAATACTTCCTCCATGAACAATTTCAGCTCTCCAACACAGTGTCACTCCATGGAGACTAGAGACAAGTTGAGAATTATCTGCTTTTATAAGCGGTTCAAGTTACCCAAACATAAACACCTCTAATATGCTTTCTAGACACAGTACTCTCCACAATGGTGCTTCCACAATTAATTAAAAGAGAAATTACAATCCTTATTATTTTTAAAGGCTCAATTTGTACAAGTTTTCTAATATTTTAATAGGTATGCATTTTATAACAATGGTTATTATTTTCTCTGCTTTTATATTACACATTTTATCCAACTTTATTATTTTATATAGAGTCAGTTCTCATATTGAATGGAGAAAAGAAACTGATATTGTTAAGTTCATGCTCAGAAAAATTCTTTATACTGCATATTCCATTCTGTATCCATTTTAATCCTCTCAATAAGTCTGTGAGATTAATGTTATTATTTCTGATTTGTATCTAAAGAAACTTACACTCACTTATTAATAAGTTTTCTCGGTTTACAGAAGAAATAAATTGGAACAGTGAAAATCTGGATAGGCAGACAGGTAGACACACAGAACCAACTGAGCTTTATGACTTTGCAGTGTGCAGTAGTGGAGAGGAACAATTCACTTTGCAGGAGGTATTATAGAGCAATGGATATTAGAAATTATGAGACAAAATCAATACCAGATTTTATAGAGGAAAAAGACTAACTCGAGCAATAAAATGGAATATAAAGTCACTGAGACACAATGTACTTTACCAAATCTGTAAGAAAATCTGTTATTGGTAAGCCATGGCTATACCATATAAAACATTTCATTTTACAAAATCTACTAACACTAAACTATCACTTTGTGTTAAAATAGGGAAGTTGACTACATGGGGGATAGAGATCAAAAGTAATAATATTGTGGACCAGTGAAAAGGACTGTAAGAGGCAGCTGTCCTCACCATCTCGTGTCTCCCATCCCCACTGAGGAGGCTTGGATGAACAAAGGGAAGAGATAATTATCAAAATCTATGAATGGGCAGAAAACTAGGGAAAAATCCTGAGCACATGTTATTGCCCATGTCTGACTATAGCAAAAATTAGTAAACAATGACACACTCAAGATTAAAGTCACATCCTGGAAGAACTTAATAGTTTAAATGCCCAATAACATGAAATTAGATTATTTTGTCCCATGTATATATCTTGAAAACATATGTTCTTTATTAAATGTTCTAAGAGAATTGGATAAATCAAGATATATCTTTTCATCAGTTGAGAATATGATTACTTATGGTTTGCTATTCCCAGCACCTCAATTATTTCCCCACACCAAAAAAAAAAAAAGGTGAAGCATGTATTTATTTTGCTTTTGAGCACAATGGTTAAGAGCTTTTCTCTAATCTCAGAATTTTTTTTTTTTTTTTTTTTGGTACTGGGAATTGAACCCAGGGGCAATCGACCACACCACTGAGTCACATCCCCAGTCCTATTTTGTATTTTATTTACAGACAGGGTCTCAATGAGTTGCTTAGGGCCTCACAGAGTTGCTGAGGCTGGCTTTGAACTTGTGATCCTCCTGCCTCAGCCTCCCAAACAGCTGGGATTACAGGCTTGTGCTACTGCGCCCGGTTTAATTTCAGAATATTTTAAACCATAAATTTTATCTCAGCCCTTTTTGCATTCCACACCTTCCCACATACTAATAATATAAATTTCTTTTATAACTACATCCTCTTACTAATCCAAATTATTCCTCCGAACACACTTATTCAAGTTCAGTGCCATCTTGTATTATCTGAGTGTCAAATCGAGAAAATAGAATGCATTATTTGTATCATTAATTTCTGGTGATAAAAAAAATGCCACAACAGATATAGATCCCCACTTTTGCCATTGTTTAATATTGAACATGTAGGCTCTCAAGGAGTTCAGAGGTCTTCATTGCCTAATTTCTGTGACCTGAATGGAATCTATTAATGGAAGAATCCCCATGTGTTCAGGTAAGCACAAATGTATATTTGTCTCTAATGTTAATGTTCTGTGTCAACTATGAATAGCGATTAGGAATAGATTCATACTTTCAAATTAAAGCTGCCATATAAGGAGATGTAATTTGAATTTTAAGAATGAGACAGGAAACTATTGAGAGATAGACACTTTGTACTGTTTTCAGAATTTTCTAATTCCAACCCTGCATTTCATCATATACTCTAATCACCACTGTCCAGTTTTATACATCAGTACACAGTTACTCTCCATTTTCCAATTTCTTCCAGGGGACACTGTGTTCAAAAGTTATTTGACATTCCTGTTACAGATGGCAGTTTAAATATATGCCTATGACTTTTTACCAAGACTCCAATAAGTTGAGAGTAAAGATATTTAAATATCATAACTCTTCAATTAAGAAGGCCATGGAACAGAAACATCAAAAAGCAATATTTTATTAATAGCTAATGAACAATAGTCTCAGCTACTCAGGAGGCTGAGTTAGAAAGATCCCTTGAACCCAGGTGGTTGAGAGTAGCCTGTACAATACAGAGAGAACCCAAATAAATAAGTAAATGCACAACTGAACAAGTAAATAAATGTTAAAGAAGTTATTTAGAAAACAATATTGGCAAACCTGAGAAAATTATGTCATAAGGAAATGTACTGGATCAATCCAGAGAGTTCAATATAATACCAATAAATGCTCTATTGAAATAAAACAGAAAATAAAAGAAAAACATTAAAAAATACCTGAGAATTGCCAAATCTAAAGTGCCTGAGTCTTCAGAAAGAATGTATCCCTCAAATGATGAGGATAGCAATGAATATATACTCAAAATAATCATGAAATTACATGATATCAAGCATAAAAGGAAGATTCTGAATACTTCTAGATACCAAAACTATTTCACTTTAAATAATGGATGACTAAGTTTAAATGAACCAGACTTCTTACAAACATAACTAAATAGTTTAGACAAACAAATTAAAATATATGTGTATTCTAAAAGATGAATGTATAGTAGGGTGCTAGATAGACTTTTAAAGTAAAACTAAACAAGTAAGTAACAAAATGGCAGACAACTCTCAGAAATAGATAAACTTCAAAAGGGCATTTCCAAAGAGAATATGGTGATGAACATAGGAAAAGGGGTTACATTCCATAAATAATCAATAATTCAGTATCACAGTACCACACCACTAGTGATTTTCAAATATGCCCTCTTATTAAGAGTTACAGTTTTATATCTCTTCTCTTAAATCTTGTTGGTTTGTGACTATGATAATAGAGGAGAGGAAAATGATGCTGCATATGAATTCCCCAGAACAGTCAACCATTAAATGGTCTCAGAGTAAGAACGGGTTTCAAAATCCTTTATTGTTATTAATGAAAGAATGAGAGACTGTATATTGTTAACTCTAATTCTTGAGTGGCAATTATTTATATTGGTGATCAATATCACATATTATAAAACATGATTTTACCTAAAGACATATTTTTTGAAAATTTCAATATTGTTCTCATATTTAGAAAGTTATTTATGAAGTATAAACCTTAAAACTATCATGTATTGAGCATTTATGTGTTATTTTAAGTATTGTATATAATTTCTTCATATTAATTCAAATGGTAAATATTCTTAATCAATATGATAGAGAATAAAATTCCCCACGGTTATTTTTTCGCTATGTATTAAAAGTAATAATCTATAGGTCTATAGTAGTCTATTTGACTAGCAGATGTGAATTTTGCCTAAGAGTTAAAATGGCAAATATTTGTAACAGTAATACTGATTTTGGTAATAATACTTTGGATGTAATTTCTTATAACACAATGAGGAAATGATCCAGTTTCTTTTTGTTTTTCTTTTTTGGCATGAAAAACTACATATTATTTATTGAGGTGGGAAATTTCTTTTTTTCTATTTCTTTTTTTATAATTTTTTGATTCATTGTACACAAATGGGGTACAACTTTCATTTTCCTGGTTGTACATGAAGTCACACCATTTGTGTTATCATACATGTACATAGGGTGATGATGTTTGCCTCATTCTATTATCTTTCCTTCCCCCTGCCCTTCCCACCCCTCATTTCCCTTTACAAAATCCATCCTTCCTCCATTCTTCATCTACTCCCTCCCCCCCCATTATGTATCATCATCCACTTATCAGAGATATCATTCAGCTTTTGGTTTTTTGGGATTGGCTAATCTCACTTAGCATGATATTCTCCAACTCCATGCATTTACCTGTAAATGTCATAATTTTATTCTTCTTTATGGCTGAATAATATTTCATTGTGCATATATACCACAGTTTCTTTATCCATTCATCTATTGAAGGGCATCTAGGTTGCTTCCACAACCTAGCTATTGTGAATTGAGCTGCTATAAATATTAATGTGGCTATGTCACTGTACTGTGCTGATTTTAAGTCCTTTGGGTATAGGCCAAGGAGTGGGATAGCTGGGTCAAATGATGGTTCCTTTCCAAGTTTTCTAAGTAATCTGCATACTGATTTCCAGAGTGGCTGCACCAATTTGCAACCCCACCATCAATGTATGAGTGTACCTTTTTCCCCATATGTTGCCAACACCTATTGTTGCTTGTTTTCTTGATAATAGCCATTCTAATTAGGGTGAGATGAAATCTTGGGGTAGTTTTGATTTGCATTTCTCTTATTACTAGAGATATTGAACATTTTTCCATATATCACTTGATTGCTTGTAGATCTTCTTCTGAGAAGTGTCTGCTCATTTCCTTAGCCCATTTATTGATTGGGTTATTACTTGTATTCTTTGTGTAAAGCTTTTTGAGTTCTTTATAAATTCTGGAGATTAGTACTCTATCTGAAGTGTGTGTGGCAAAAATTTTCTCCCACTCTATAGGCTCGCTGTTCACATTGTTGATAAAAAAGTTTTTTAGTTTGAATCTATCCCATTTATTGATTCCTGCTTTTATTTCTGTGCTTTGGGAGTCAAGTTAAGAAAGTGTAGTCCTAAGTCAACCTTATAAACATTTGGGCCTACTTTTTCTTCTATTAGGTGCAGAGTCTCAGGTCTAATTCCTAGGTCCTTGATTCATTTTGAGTTGAGTTTTGTGCAGGGTGAGAGATAGGGGTTTAATTTCATTTTATTGCATAAGGATTTCCAGTTTTCCCAGCACCATTTGTTGAACAGGCTATCTTTTCTCCATTGTATGTTTTTGGCACCTATGTCTAGTATGAGATAACTATTTATGTAGGTTTGTCTCTGTGTCTTCTGTTCAGTACCATTGATCTACTTGTCTATTTTGGTTCCAGTACCATGATGTTGTTGTTATTATTGCTTTATATAGAGTTTAAGGTCCGGTATTGTGATATCTCCTGCATCACTCTTCCTGTCCAGGATTACTATGGCTTTTCTAAGTCTTTTGTTTTTCCAGATGAATTTCATGATTGCTTTCTCTATTTCTATGAGGAATGTCATTGGGATTTTAATTTGAATTGTGTTAAATCTGTATAGCGCCTTTGGAAGTATGGCCATTTTGATAATATTAATTCTGCCAATCCAAGAACACGGGAGATCTTTCCATCTTCTAAAGTCTTCCTCAATTTCTTTCTTTAATGTTCTGTAGTTTTCATTGTAGAGGTCTTTCACCTCTTTTGTTAGGTTGATTTCCAGGTATTTTATTTTTTTTGAGGTTAGTGTGAATGGGGTAGTTTTCCTAATTTCTCTTTTAAAAGATTCATCACTTGCAAATAGAAATGCATTAGATTTATGTGTGTTGATTTTATATCCTGCTACTTTGCTGAATTTATTTATGAGTTCTAGAGGTTTTCTGGTGGAATTTTTTGGATCATCTAAATATAGAATCATGCCATCAGCAAATAGAGAAAACTTGAGTTCTTTTTTTTTTATTCGTATCCCTTCAATTTCTTTGGTCTAATTGTTCTGACTAGCATTTCAATGACTACATTGAACAGAAGTGGTGAAAGAGGAAATTCCTGCCTTGTTCCAGTTTTTAGAGGGAATGCTTTCCGTTTTTCTCCATTTAGAAAGATGTTGGCCATGAGCTTAGCATAGATAGCCTTTACAATGTTGAGGTATATTCCTACCATCCCTATTTTTTCTAGGGTTTTGAGCATGAAGGGATGCTGTATTTTATCAAATGCTTTTTTCTGCATCTATTGAAATAATCATACAATTCTTAACTTTAAGGTTATTGATGTAATGAATTACATTTATTGATTTCTGGATGTTGAGCCAACCCCAGGATGAACCCTACTTGATCTTGGTGCACTATCTTCTTAATATGTTTTTGTATGCAGTTCACCAGAATTTTGTTAAGGATTTTTGTGTCTGTATTCATCAGAGATATTGGTCTGAAGTTTTCTTTCCTTGATGTGTCTTTGTCTGGTTATCGTATCAGGGTGATACTAGCTTCATAGAATGAGTTTGGAAGGGTTCCCTCCTTTTCTATTTCATGTAATACTTTGAGGAGTATTGGAATGAGTTCTTTTTTGAAGGTTTTGTAGAACATAGCTGAGAATCCATCTGGTCCTTGGTTTTTCTCTGTTGGTAGGTTTTTGGTGGCTTCTTCTATTTCATTGGTTGAAATTGATCTGTTTAAATTGTGTATGTCCTCCTGGTTCAATTTGGGAGGATCATATGTCTCTAGAAATTTGTCTATGTTTTTGAGATTTTCTATTTTTTTTGGAGTATAGATTTTCAAAGTAGTTTCTAATTATGTTATGTATTTCAGTGGTGTCTGTCATGAAAATTCTTTTTTCACCATGAATTTTAGTACTTTGAGTTTTCTCTCTCCTCTTCATTAGTGTGCCTAAGGGTTTATCTATTTTGTTTACATACTCCAAGAACCACCTTTTTGTTTTCTCAATTTTTGGATTGTTTCTTTTGTTTCAATTTCATTGATTTCAGCTCTGATTTTAATTATTTCCTGTCTTCTACTACTTTTGGTGATGATCTGTTCTTCTTTTTCTAGGGCTTTGAGATGTAATGTTTGGTCATTTAGTTGTTGACTTTTTATTCTTTTCTTGAATGCATTCCATGCAATGAATTTTCCTTCTAGTACTGATTTCATAGTGTCTCAGAGATTTTGATATGTTGTGCTGTCATTCTCTTTTACCTCTAAGAATTTTTTTTTATCTCCTCCCTGATGTCTTCTGTTATCCATGCTTCATTCAATAGCATATTATTTAATTTCCAGGTGTTGGACTAGTTTCTGTTTTTTATTTTATCATTGATTTCTAATATCATTCCATTATGATCTGATAGAATACAAGATAGTATCTCTATTTTTTGTATTTGCTAAGGGCTACTTTGTGGCATAACATATGGTCTACTTTAGGGAAGGATCCATGTGCTACTGAGAAGAAAGTGTATTCACTCTTTGATGGATGGAATATTCTATATATGTCTGTTAAGTCTAAGTTATTGATTGTGTTATTGAGTTCTATGGTTTCTTTGTTCAGTGTTAGTTTAGAAGATCTATCCAGTGGTGAGACTGGTGTGTTAAAATACCCAGAATTATTGTGTTGTGGTCTATTCGCTTCCTGGAATTGAGAAAGATTTGTTTGACATACATGGATGTGCTATTGTTTGGGGCATAAATATTTACAATCATTATGTCTTGCTGATTTATGGTTCCCTTAAACAGTATGAAATCTCCTTCTTTATCCCTTCTGACTAACTTTGACTTGAAGTCCACTTTATCTGATTTAAGAATGGAAGCACCTGCTTTTTTACTGAGTCTGTGTGCATGGTATGTTTTTTCCTATCCATTCACCTTTAGTCTTTTGGTGTCTTTTTGGATGAGATGAGTCTCTTGAAGGCAGCGTATTGTTGGGTTTTTCTTTTTAATCCAATCTGCCAGTCTGTGTCTTTTGATTAATGAGCTTAGGTCATTAACATTCAGGGTTATTATTGAGGTATGATTTGTATTACTGATCACTTTGGCTTTTTTTCAGTTTTTAACTTGGTCTGGTCTCTCCTTTGATTGGTTTTACATTTAGGGTAGTTCCTCCCTTTGCTGACTTACATTGTTGTTTTTCATGTCCTCCTCATGGAATATTTTTCTGAGAATGTTCTGTAGTGCAGGCTTTCTATTTGTAAATTCTTTTAACTTTTGTTTATAGAAAGATTTTATTTCATCATCAAATCTGAAGGTAAATTTTGCTGGGTATAAGATTATTGGTTGGCATCCATGTTCTTTCAGAGGTTGAAATATTATTCAAGGCTTTTATAGCTTTTAGGGTCTGGGCTGAGAAATCTGCTGATATCCATATTGGGTTCTCCCTATATGTAATCTGATGCTTTTCTCTCACAATCTTTAAAATTCTATACTCATTTTGGATGTTAGGCATTTTCATTATAATGTTCCTTGATGTGGATCTGTTATAATTTTGTACATTTGGTGTTCTGTAAGCCTTTTGTATTTGAATTTCCATTTCATTCTTCAGGTTTGGGAAATTTTCTGATATTATTTCATTGAATAGGTTATTCGTTCCTTTGGTTTGTATCTCTGCCTTCCTCAATCCTGATAATTCTTATATTTGGTCTTTTCATGATATCCCATAATTCTTGGAGGTTCTGTTCATGATTTCTTACCATATTCTCTGTTTGGTCAACTTTATTTTCAAGATTAAATAGTTTGTCTTCATTGTCTGAGGTTGTCTTCCAAATGAACTAGTCTGTTGATGATGCTTTCTATTGAGTTTTTTATTTGGTTTATTGTTTCCTTCATTTCAAGGGTTTCTGTGTGTTGTTTTTTTTCAAAATCTCTGTCCTTATTGAAATGATCCTTAGCTTCCTGCAGTTGTTCTTTTAACTATTTATTAGAGTGCTTGTTCATTGCCAGCATTTGCTCTCTTATCTCATCCTTTGCTTTGCAGATGATTTTAATTATGTACCTTCTGTACTCCTTTTCTGACATTTCTTCTACCATGCTTTCATTGGATTCTATTTATATAGCATCTAGGTTTGTTTGGGACACTTTCTTCCCTTGTTTTTTCATGTTGTTCCTATATTTTTCCTTGTAGCAGTGGGGATCTGAGGTATTGCAGTTTCCCCACTATAGGCTTATCGTGTCCCTGCAGGTTTCTAATACCTCACCTTAAAGTGGGAGATCAATGTTGGCAGCACACAATACAAGCAATATGCAAACTTAACTCAAATAGCCCCTATTAAGATATTGACAGTATTGCCTTAATAAACAGAGGTGATGAGTTCAATTATTATCTACAGCATAAATAATAGGTTTGCGATAAGGTCCACAATTTCTATTGGCGGACAAAGAGGATAGGGTGTGGTGTAGAATGTTAATGAGACAGAAGTGAGTTTATAGAGGTCCTAGATCACAGGAAAGTGAAAGTGGAAACAAAACAAATTGGTTGTTAGCACGAGAAAAGGGAGGAGGAGACTCCAAGGAAACAGTTTGAAAAGAGGAAAATAGAGAAAAATAATAAATAGAAAAGTAGGAATAATAGTAATAACACTACTAATAAAAATATTCGACAGTAAAAGTAAACTATACTATTCCAACCTCCTAGTTTTTACTAGCCTGATTCATGAGAGGTATTTGATAATGTGTAGTCTCAGGATGGAAGTTGCCCCAGCTAAAGATGATTTTGTCCAGGTTGGGAATAATACATGATAGTGGGCATAGGTGTACCCACAGTTGGTAGATGGGGAGCTGTCAATTTGCTGGCTGGGCCTGGGAGGTACTGGAGATCTGGGAGGGTGGTGGTTGGGCCTGGGCCTGTGTTGTGCAGCACTGGCAGTTTTATTTTAAATGTATAAATTATATCTGATGAAATATATTGTAAGGAAAATGTTTATATATATTAGTACAATATGTTCAACTAGTTGATGTAAAGTATACATAGGTTAAATAATATTTGTCACAGTCCAAAAGGTATTGAGGAAAACCACCCAAATACAGAGATCAATGCTACAAATTACAATCAGATGAGTGATTCCATAGCACTCCAACACATGAGAACTTGGGGGAAGAGCATGATTACATGCTGATTGTGCACTTGAGAGATCAAAAGGGGAGAACAAGTGTGTCCAGAAAAGAGTCAGCACATGAAGTGCCTGGGGATAATTCCCTTAGAGGGCTCATGAGTGAGCAATGTCTATTTCTCATTTGAGAGTGATGTCCATGATATGTTCTCAATGGGGCCTTATCTTTTTTTTCTTAATTCACACGATTCATATAATCTTACATATACATAGGGTAATACTGTCTCAGTCTACTATCTTTCCTTCCCCCACCCCCTCCTGTCCCATTTTCCTCTACAGCATCCATACTTCCTCCATTCTTTTATTATCTCCCCATACTCTCCCCTCCTCATTATGTATCAGCATCCACTGATCAGAGAAAACATTCGACTTTTGGTTTCTTGGGCTTGGCTTATTTCACTTAGCATGATATACTCCAACTCCACCCATTTACCAGCAAATGCCTAGTTTTATTCTTCTTTATGGCTGAGTAATTTTCCATTGTGTATATATACCACAGTTTCTCTATCCATTCTTCAATTGAAGGGCATCTAGGTTGGTTCCACAATCTAGCTATTGTGAATTGAGCAGCTATGAACATAGACGTGGCTTCATCCCTATATTTTGCTGATTTTAAGACCTTTGGATATAAACCGAGGAGTGGAATAGCTGGATCAAATGGTGGGTCCATTCTGAGTTTTTTGAGGAATCTCCATACTGCTTTCCAGAGTGGCTGCACAACTTTGCAACTCCACCAGCAATGTATGAGTGTGACTTTTCCCACATCCACGCCAACACTTATTGCTTGTTTTCCTGGTAATAGATATTCTAATTGGAGTTAGATAAAATCTTAGGGTGGTTTTAATTTTCATTTCTCTAATTATTAGAGATGATGAGCACTTTTTCATATATATGTTGATCACCTGTATATCATCTTCTGTGAAGTGTCTGCCCAGTTCCTTTGCCCATTTATTTATTGGGTTCTTTGTATTTTTGGTATAAATTTGTAAGTCCTTTATAAATTTTGGAGATCAGTGCTCTGTCTGAAGTGTGTGTGGAAAAGATTTTTTCCCACTCTAATGAGTGCTCTCTTTTCACATTATTGATTGTTTCTTTTGCTGAGAAAAAATCTTTTTAGTTTGAATCCATCCCATTTATTGATTCTTCCTTTTATTTCTTGTGCTCTGGTGGTCATGTTGAGAAAGTCTGATCCTAAGCCAAAATGAAGAAGATTTGGGCCTACTATATCTTCTATTTGGTGAAGGGCCTCAGGTCTAATTCCTAGATCCTTGATCCATTTTGAGTTGAGTTTTGCACAGGGTGAGAGATAGGGGTTTAAAATTCATTTTATTGCATATGGATTTCCAGTTCTGCCAGCACCATTTGTTGAACAGGCTATATTTTCTCCACTGCATGTTTCTGGCACCTTTGTCTAGTATAAGATAACTGTACTTCTGTGGGTTTGTCTGTGTCTTCTATTCTGTACCATTGGTCTGTTTGTCTATTTTGGTGCCAATACCATGCTATTTTTGTAACTATTGCTCTATAGTAGAGTTTAAGGTCCAGTATCGTGATACCTCCTGCATCACTCTTCCTGCCCAGGATTTCTTTGGCTATTCTGGGTCTCTTATTCTTCCATATGAATTTCATGATTGCTTTTTCTATTTTTATGAGGAATGTCATTGGGATTTTTATTGGAATTGCTTAATGGGGCCTTATCTTACCATTTAGAATCATCACAGAAAAATTTCCTTTGCTTAAAAATAGCAATGCTCATTCTCTTGATGGAATTTATGACTTGACTTTCTTGCTTACAACAAGCCTACCAACTTTTATTTCCTGACATTTGCTAGGACAAAGCAAGGTGAGTATCACTGTCAGGAAGAAGAATGGGGTGACAGAGCCTTTGGGGAAACCAAGAGGAGAAACTTCTGAGAAAATGAGCCTTATGGGGAACTTAATTGTTTTTGACCAGGTAGAATCAAGTAGAATACGAACATACTTTCCACCAGAAAGTCAAACAGAATGTGGAATAAATGACCATAGGAGTTCAATGATAGAAACAATTCATATATTTTATTTATTACTTATTATGTGAAATAGTGCTTGGTCAGAAATTCCTTGTAGGTAATTCTTCCTTGGGGAGAAGTTTATATCAAATGTTGAATTCCCTCTCAGGTCTAAATTGGTTGTTACTAATTATTATGAAAAAAGCAATAAATTCAACAAATAATAATTAGGTATTAAACAATGTGGTGAATAAAAATGTTTCCAGTTAGTTAAATACGCTAACAAAATCTCTTTGCTTTATGAGAATATATTGCTAAGAGACCCTGTAACATTATTTGTAATAAAGGAACAATTCCTCCTTTAACTATGATTCATAGAGAACTATTAAGTAGAAAAAAATTAAAGCGTGTATGTTGTTTCTGCAACTATAGAGGGAGTTAGGGAAAAGAAAAAGAAAGATGTTCAAGATTAACCAAATCGCCAAAACAATTTTATCATGAAACATACAAACAGGAACTAAAATTAATTAGTTTATTAATAATTTTATTACATATCTATTCTAGAGGTATGTTCAACTTTAATATAAAAACAGTTTAATATGGTTCCCACCTCATTAAACAGCTTTAACTTCAAATATGGCTTTTATGATTTCTATTAAAACTGTGTCTACAGGTTTTTTTTTTTTCTAGTAAATTAGGGCTTAGGGTGGGGGGATATGAGTGGATTAGACAGAATATTTTTTTATTGTTTTAATTTACCTTATGGCAATCAATCTGTATTTTTCTATCTTTTGGGGGATTATTGTTATTAAATCATAGCCTAAAATTATTGTCATTTGAATTTAAATTTTTTACATACTATTAAGCAAGGTATTGTCATTCTTTTAAATTCATTTGAGTCTGTGGTTATTTTCACCCTTTGATTTCTAATTTTTTGCCTACTCCTTTCTCCTATGCATCTCCAACTTCTGTTTTTGTTGATGAAGTGACTTAACAAATTGACTTATTTGCATGATCATGTCAAAGACTGTTCTTGAATTTGTTTAGTATTTCTACAAATTTTTATTTCCTAAATTATTAAATCCTTCTTTAGAGTGAAGCTTTAATTTTTACTTCCAATGAATTATGTGAATGCTTTAAAAATTCATTTATTTTAATTACATATTTACATATTTATTATGTACATATATTATACATATCTACATATATATTATGTACATATATACATATATAATATATACATATATTATTACATATTTACATGTATATTATATACATATATATTACATTACATATATATATATGTAATGCCCATGTCCATGTATAGATAGCATGAAATTCATTTTGGTCTGGAAATAAAATATAAATAGCATTTTTATTATCTTACATATAATAAATATTACTAATATAATACATATCCCATTAATATGTATTGATATGTATTAATTGACATTACATATGTATTTTCTCTTCCTGCTTAATATTAAAGTTTTGTTTTTAAATATTGTGTTTCAATGACATACACTGCCTTGTTCTTTTTCTGCTCTCTAATAATACAATTTTCTTATTTTCTACTAGTCAGTTTATAAATAATTTGAATCTATTATCCTCTTATACTGTATTGTTTTAGGGAGTACCTCTCTGTATTTATGTCATTTCTCATTTTTGTCAAATAATTTGTCCCTTAAAATACTCTCTACTACAAAAAATTCATGATTTATTTTGACAAATTATTTTCAAATTCATAATGTTAATATACAGTAGTCCATGAGTAATTGGGATAACTGATCCTGTAACATACTTATCAGCATCATGTAGTTTGGTTAGTATTCATTTTAGAGAATTATAAATTGCATTCGTTTGCATTTGTTGAATTCTTATACTTTGTGACTAAAAGTAGCATCAGCTTTGTAATCAAACAAGTGGGGCTGAGGCCTGCCTTGGTCACATTCCATCCTTAAAAGAGACAACCATACTTCCCATCAGTCACTACATCTCATTTAAAGCCTAGGATATTTGAAGAATGTGTGATCTCATTCATTAGGTCTAGATACGGTCATTCATGAATTAACCATGTAACAACTAAAATGCAAATTAATTGCACCCCTTAGACTCATGCCAAGGAAGCACTGATTGAGTCAGGCATGAAAACTAAGAAAATTTCACATTCCTTGATGGAAGGATGGCAAATATGCAGTAGTCTTTTATCTATTACGAATGACCTATTATCAATAGGGAAGAAATTGAGAATATTTCATACTTTGTCCCTAGACTTTTGTGAACACATGTGGCTACTGGTACTTTTCTCTCTGGAACAACCTCCCTTACCTTTGTCCTCTGTGGTGGAGTTGGCAGAGAAAATACAGGATGTGGAGTGAATTTAAATTTCAAATTAAACTGTGTGCCCTGAATTTTGATTTCCTAAATCCAGCTACCCTGTTCTGTGGACCTGGTTTTAGCTTTTTGAGCGAGTTAATTCCTTTTTTATCTGTTCCTCATGTACACATGTGATATCATTTAAGAACAGACCTTTCTTACAGGCTGCAAAACTCGTGTAGACGATTTTCTGCTAGCTTAAGTTTGGGGTTCTGTGATTCAATTTAGAAGTTAGGAAACCATAGCATTTTGGTGTGAGGATTTGTTTTATTTATAAATATAAATCCCTCAGATCTTAGTAGGTTTTCTTTGGTCATTTTGCTCTAATAATTTTTATGTATAAGGTCCTATACCAAAGATCTCCTTTAGACACAGTTTAGATCTAAAAAATCATCTTATTGTACTTATTGCCTACTTCTTCTTTTTTCTCAATTTAATGCAGATTAAGCTTGAGGTCATCTGAAAAAACATATGTGGGAGACATATATTTGCCTATAAAATTACAGTCCCTGACTACGATCAGAGTTGTACTTCCTTCAAGCTTTCCCTCTACCTCTACATCATTTTAACACTGAATTTATGAAATACGAAAAACACTGGTTTTGCATTTCATTTCTATGTATTACCCTTTCTTTTTGCCTGAAATCCTTTCTATTATCCTTTCAACGATCATTTCTAATTAGTTAAAATGTCACCTCCTCTGTGAAGCCTGATCCAAATCCTCCAGATGGCAATGGAGATGTAAATAGTGTACCTAAGTGTGTGGACCACAGGGCCAAGCAGCCTGGATGTTTAGGCCACATCTGGCATTAGTGTGATCAGATTACAATCTGTTTTTTACTTTTCTCATTTGTAAAATGAGGTGAATACTAATACTACATATCACGGAAGGTTGAGTTAGATTATTCTTGACTTAAGTATATTGCTTAACAGAGATATTATAAAGACTTAATATTCTGTGCTCAAAAATGTATAACTGTATTGATATCTATACACATCCTAACATTTCTTAGATTATATTATACTTAATGATATAAAATAAAATGAGTTGATATATAATGGTTTGTACCTGTTTTTCCCCACTAGTGTAGAGCCTTTTACAATGTAGGTGCATGGTAGCACTCAATGATTATTTATTGAATAAATGGATTAAAATTCATTCTCAATTCTTGTTATTTTTGACATAATAAGCATCCCTTATGGTTGTATAAGCAGACATACACTTCTTTACTTTTCTTAGAGATTTACTTGTGGCTATAGAATAGGGAAATAAGGAAAAGAAAAGCAAAATGGATGCATTTAGTTAACTTCTTTTTAAGATTTCACTTCATATCAGCATATCAGATGTTATCAAATATTTATGAATTTGAACTTGGTTAATTTTACTTCATTACACTTTGTTACTTTTCAAAAACCACCTAACTGAAGAAACTCAGTTTATGTCAGTAAGCATCAACTTCCTCATATTGTTCTGATCTACACATATCAAGCAATTTAGATGTTTTTTCACAGGGAATTATTTAGAGGATGGCAGGAAATGTTATTATGATCACTTCCCATAAACAACAGTGAGAAGCCAAAAGCATTCATGAGCTAACTCTAGGAAGTTGCTTAGAATACAAAATGCACTAACTTTAAAAGAAAAATAATGTTACATCAGACATTATCACATTTGAAACTTCCACCCTTCAATAACATAAACATAAATAAGAAAATAAGAAGACAAACCACAGATTGTAATAAATCACAAAACACATGCACATGTGCACACATATATACAATCAGATTTTTTTCTCATATGATTAAATTAGAGGAAAATGCCATTCATAAATATACATACTGCATATGACATTTGTATATTTATGTGAAATCCCAAAACACACAAAATCAAGTATATGGACAAGTGTAGCAATGATTTCTTGTGGAACCTCTTTGAGTGATGGAAATGTTTTATGTATCATAGGATGATGGTTCCATGGGTGTCTTCATTTGTCTAAACCCAATGCAGTAATCTCTAGACCTGAAGTAGGTGCATTTATTACATGTAAATCATATCTCAATAGTGTTTAGAATATATATTTGATATTTACATTTTCTGTATGTGTGTATATGTTTGTGCATGTTTGTGTTCTGTGTCCGTATAGTTACAAGCATCATCTATCTATCATTTATATAATTGAAATAGCTAACTGACTTTCTCATTCCTGCTCATTCTCTGGAAACTATTTTCAGATTAGATACTAAGTCAATCAATTCAACATATGAACATTTTGTTACTCCTCTACACACTTTAATGTTATCCCATTTTATCAAAAAATAAGTTAAATTTCCAGTATATCCACCTTCATCTTCCCTCAGTGCTTTTTATTTGTCTTTCTTGCTGTTTCTCAAACATGCTAAATCCACTTACATCTCACTGGATTTGCACTTAATTTCCCATTTGTGTAGGATAAACTCCCCTAAAATGTTTATATTGAATTCCTTCTGACCTATTTTGAAAAGAACTTTTTCTATTAGGATTTTTCTGGTCACCCTGTTAAAATTTTGCTTTCCAAAATGATATTTTATACCTTTATTCTCTATATTATTTCCACATGTCTTTAATAGTTGTTGGTATATATCATACTATATATTTTAGATATTTACTTTATTTAATCTGTCCATAAGAAAGAAACTCCAGAAATTCAGAAACTTTTGTGTTTTGTTCACACTTGTATTCTTGGAGCCAAGAATCATGCTCAGTGCATGTTAGATAATTAATAAGTGTTTTCTAAATCAATTCATTTTCCCCATAGCAGTTGTATTTACATGTAGAACAATGCAAATGATATAAAGTGAAAAAACAAAGCAGAGGAAAAGTTTCAATAAATTATAATAGATAGCTGATGAAAATTTGAAAGTATTATTATATCTCATGGGCATTTTCATCAATTGCCTTATGAAGAATAAGAACATTTAATTCTCCTCTTCATACAACTACACACACAAACACACACACACACACATCCTTCCAAATTTCCTCTCTAATTTATAATTAAGAAATGTTCATGCACAAGGCAGAAGAGAGTAAAAGTGAGGTGGTAGGAATACAGTAATTTTTCATGTTTATATTTATGTTTATAAAGCTATAAATATAATTATATATTATATGAATATATGTAAATATATAATATGCTCTATTATATGAACATATAGAATTCCAATAATGCTAAACAATATAATTCCTTATATAATTATCAGATATTCTTTATAATGAAAAGAATAACCAATACTATAAAGGTAAAGATGCAGCATTCACTGTATAGTACCCAGAGCCTAAACTGATAACTCTAATTCAGTCAGCATTTCCTCTCACTACTTAAGGATATCATTTGTGCCAACTGCCAAGCATAATTTGGTGTGCCTGACTGGTCCATGATTTTATTCTTTTCCAAGTCACTGATCAGTTTCCTTAGTAAACTCTCTGACCTTAGAGTTTGTGGCTTAGACAAAGACTGCTCTTTAATCCTACCAAATCATGAGACAGAATTTGGATTAGATCCAGGAAAGCTCTGTGGCATGTATAAAAATGGATCTTTACTGAATTGGAAATTTTTAAAAATTGATTTTTGTGCTGCCCAGATATTTGTGCTGCCAATAGGTAAAATGAAAGAGTAGGCTGCATGTAAATATCAAATCACACACACACACGTAAACACATACACACACACACACAAACATAAATACATGCATAAATATAAACAATTATAAATACACACAAGTCTCTGTAGGAATTATAAAAAATATAAATGATATATTCCTATAAAAAGTTAAAAAATATAATTTTGTAAATTTGTTATTCTAAATATGTTAGATCATTCTATAACATCTTTGATGATATAAATCCCCTTCTTTATATAACTAAAGGAAACATCATTAGCTGTTTTTATAAAACCAGAAAAAAAATCCTCCAAATTCTTTCTAGAACATCGGTAACAAAGTGAAAACAGACATTAAAAGAAATCCCATGTATTTCTAACAATAACTTTGGATGGACAAAATCTTTGAAAATTTTTGAAAGATGATAACAAAATATTTAACAGTTAACACAACAGATGCATGCATGACACATTGCATTGAAGTACTGTCTTTTCCACTGGACAAGGCTGGATTGCTACAGGCAAGACCTCTCGTTTTATTTCTTTTCTCTGACGTGACAAGGCAAAGTTAACCAACACACCATTAACTAAATTATACATATGTTCACCAACTTTCATGTATGTATTTTCTCTGAGAGTTCCAAATATATAAGCTTACCAAATATATATGCCTACCAGGTCACTATTTCTTCATGATATTCCCCCAGGATAGGTTAATGAAAGTAGTATTTATATTAGAGAATGTGCTCATTGGCAGGAGGCTGACGGGTTTTGCCATTAATCAGTTGTGTGATCTTGAGCAACTAACTTCATGTTTTTGACCTTCAAATTTGAAAAATGATTATAGTTCTGCAAATGAGGGTTTGATGAAGGAGAGAACGATGTTGAATTTTGTTTCAGAAGTAACTAAATGGAAAACAGCCACATTTCAGGCACTAGTTCTCTTTTAAAAACTTAGCATCTTTTCATTCTTTTGGGACTTGTTAAAATATTTGTCTTTGGATGATTAAAATATATTTTTTCATTGTTAGACTCAAATTCTTGAAAGTATTCCTGAGAAGAACACTGAAAGGCTATTACTGAAAATATTTTTGAATTTTCAATAAATTATGATGATATGGTGTTAAGATTCCAGTCTTCCATGTTGATAGCTGTGAGATCAGGTCCATGTTTCCTTACCACTGTGTGCTTCAGCTCTTCTGTAAATTGTGGATGATTAATAATAGCAACTACCTACTAGAGTGTTATCACCTGAATAGTTAAGACAAGATGAATGTTTGGTCCCATGTCTCACATATTGCTAGAAATCCATAACTGTTATCACTATTTATTGTTGGTTTCTGAGTCTAGAATATTTTTACCACCTCTGGTTCCTGTAGTCAAAAGAAGCTTGTTGAGAAGATATTTCCATTTGCACTTTTATTTTTAAATCTAATTCAAGTTCATTCTGCTAATGGAAATGGTAATCAGCAGATTAAATTCAGTTGTCCTTTTGTGATCACATACAATTTATTAGGTCTCCATCACCATTTTCTTCTCTTAATTCTTCTAGTCTTAATATGAGATGCCAAACCACACTTCAGATGCATACAGTTTGATTTCACAAGTATGTGGAAATCAGCATAATATTTTCAAGTGTGACTGTGACTTAAAGGCTAAGATTTTCAAACTGGCCCTCAGCAGCAAAAAGTCACTTAACGTCATTCAAATAAGCTTCAATTTAGCCCCAAATCATATTTATTAATTCAAGTATGACTTCAAATTCTATTTATCTCCTCCAAAGCTTTTTAATACATTTTGGAAAAATAAAATTTTCCCACTGAATTCTAATAGTTCCATATGAATCTATATCTTGCTTCCTAATACATGGGCTTTCAAGTTTTTCTCACTCTTCTATTTCCTATTATTTTCTATTAACATTTGATAACCTTTTCTCTTCTAACTATTGTGAGGACTTGCTACCATCCAGCAGTCCTTCTGTATAAGAAGCTGATTATATTATTATTTAGAAGACTTCTAAGTATTCTTTTTGTCTACTTTAGTAGCTAAACAGAAAGTCAATGCATATGTGCTCACACACACATACATCATAATGATACAAATTTTTTAAAAGTTTCCTTTACTTTTTCCTTTATTTACCAGAGAGTAAATCACTGTGCATATTTTCAGAAAAAAATAATTATATTATTTCAGTGATTTGCAAAAATAGCATCTAACCAAGATCTACTAGAAAAAAAAAAAAAAAACAGTAGGCAAATTACTTTGTTTCATGTCTTCTTTATGTTTCATTTTAATGCAAATCCTCTTTTGAAGTTAATGTTCTTAGAGCAAAGTTCCAACAGTGTAGCTACACAAGCCAAAATAGATAGTGGTTCTGAGACAGGAATTTGGGACTAAAGGGAGAGATGCTGAATTTCAGAGGAAGGGACCTGACCCATGCCATTTTCTGCAAAAGTAACATGAGGGCAATGTGCAAGTGCAGGGAAAACTGGCAGGAAATTGTGTAATTCAGCCCTGGCTCCACCTCTAGTCCTGACTCTGCCAAAAGTTCCTCTAAAAATACTAACATCTCACACCAGCTAGATGCTGTCTCTCTCTGTAGAGAGAGCATATTCCTGCCCCAAAGGCATCTGGTTTTTGGAGTTCCCCCCACCCCCCCACTATTATTCCTTGAATATTTATCTACTTTCCTAAATAAATCTGTATCTATGCCTTTTACAGGAATCTGCCAAAATTATTTTCCAACCTATGTGCTAGGAACCCAGCTGGTCCTGAGTCAAGTTTCCCATTCTCTCAGGGAACTTGTTGAACCCTTATTTAGAAACATCTCTTTTCCTGTGACAAGAATTTTGGTAATGTGATCCCAACCTTTCTGTCATGTCTCGAACTACTTCCCTGTGATTTTATATATATCACTGCCAAGAATTCTTTTCCATCTCCTTGCTTTTCCCCATCTTGTTCACTCTGCCTAGAGTACTCTTGTCCTCTCATATCTACTCATGTCATCCCACCTGCCCTTATGAGATTGATGCAATTGTTCTCTAAGCAGACTCTCCCTATACTAAACCTCTGAAGTGAATATATTTATATATCTAAAGTTAGAGGAAGATTCACAAGCAATCAACGGATTTAGGAAAAAATGTTCAACATCCCTTGTTATAAGAGAAATGCAAATCAAAACCACCTTAAGATTTCATCTTACCCCAATTAGAATGTCTTTTATTAAGAATATAGGCAACAACAGGTATTGGCGACGATGTGGGGGAAAAAGGTACACTCATACATTGCTGATGGGATTGCAAGTTGGTACAGTCACTCTGGAAAGCAGTGTGGAGATTCCTTAGAAAACTTGGAATGGACCCACCATTTGACCCAGCTATCCCAGTCCTTGGCCTATACCCAAAGGATTTAAAATCAGATTACTACAGTGATGCAGCCACATCAATGTTCATAGCTGCTCAATTCACAATAGCTAGACTGTGGAACCAACCTAGATGCCCTTCAATAGATGAATGGATAAAGAAACTGTGGTATATATATATACACAATGGAATATTATTCAGCCATAAGGAAGAATAAAATTATGGCATTTGTAAGTAAATGGATGATGTTGGAGACTGTTATGCTAAGTGAGATAAGCCAATCCCAGAAATCCAAAGACTGAATGGTCTCTCTGATAAATGAATGATGATGCATAATGCGAGGTGGAAGGGTGGCAAGAATGGAGGAAGGGTAGATAGCATAGAGGGAAGGGAGGGGTGGGGTCGGGGTGGGTGGGTAAGAATAATAACAGAATGTGTGACAGACACCATTGCCCTGTGTACATGTATGAATGCACAGATGGTGTGACTCTACTTTGTGTACAGCCAGAGAAATAATAGCTGTACTCCATTTGTGTTCAATGAATCAGTAAGTAATTAAAGAAAAAAATAAATAAAAAAATTAAAAATAAAGTTATGTAAATGAGCATGCACAATGACCACCATCACTGTTTTATTTTCTAATTTTGACATTAAGCCCAAACACAGGCATCAACTTGTACTTCACAAATGACAGTGTACTTGAAAAAGAGAAACCAGAGTATGAGAGGTAAGCAGCAGGTGAACTGCTTCACAGACTCAGTCCATTTTGTTAAACACACAATGTTCTGTTTCTGTCTGAATAATCTCATTCCCCATCCCCATCAAGTGGAAATAAAAATTACTGCTAAATTATGACCATGATGACTGCAGGGAACTATTCCATATCTGTTGTCATGGATGCTCTGTGTTTTAGTCAAAAACCTTTTTAAAAAAAATCAAATCAACTGTGGTTAAAGACAAATCTCTCTCAACACACACACACACACAAACACGCACATGCACACACACATATATGAATAATCGGTTTTGTTATGGCTTTAAAAATCACATAAACGAGAGCTATAACTAAGCCTTTAAAAAATATTAGATCCATCTGTTGAAATGAGAGAATGAGCTCCTGATTCACGATAAAAATCTTTCTCTGGTTATTAAAGACCTAGAAACAAAATAGAAAAACGTTTATGCAGGTATTTGATTGTACATCTTACATTCTTTGTATGCATTTCTGATGAATACCTTCTCCAAGGTCCCTCCTCTCATTACATTTTTTTTTCGTTTTAGTTTGTAGTCACTTTAAGCCCCCACATGATTACAGATAGTTTCAGGGAATTATTTTTATGTCCCAAATGAATGTGACCAAAATTTTCCAAATTACTAATATCATACCTTTATATACAGCCACAAAATAATACATGAGAGCTGATTATTTTGATGTCAATTCCATGATGAAAACATTTAGACCCATTCAAAATGAAGATGTACATACATAAATATTTTGTGTATAATTTCAAGTGTTGCATATGCCCCCCAAAATCCAGTGGGGTTCTCAAACATAACAGTTTTAAAACAGCCACATGTTTCTCAATACTTTAAGAGCTGGGGGTCAATATCTCCATCTTGAATGCATGTGGTCCATGATTCTCCTGTAACGAATGGAATATGACAAGAGTGACAATATATGGCTAGGTCGTAAATGTTGATCCATCTTTTACCTTGCTGCTAAAGCATTCATACTTGAAGCCCTGTGTTTCCTTGTAAGTTTGACTAAACTAAAACTCTCATACTGTGCATAAGCTGATCTTTATTGGTAGACCAAAGGTAGATTCCCTAATGGCATTCCTCATCTTTGAGTTCTCTTAGTAACTTCAGCTGATTTCTAAATGCCTAACCAATTAGCTCATGAAAATAATGCAATTGTTTTTTACGTTCAAGTTTGGTATGATTTATTTTGCAGAAATAAATTAAAACATCACCTATGTTAAAAAGCTTAAGTCAAGTCAGTGGAGCTCAGAACTTCAGAAGCTCTAGATTGAATTATACTCCACTTGTCGCCTAAAGAATTGAGACAATAAAAGGGTTTGATGATGTGTCTATGCTTGGACATGTACTTTAATGAAAATGGACTTGTTTTGGTAAAATCTGGTTTTGGTGTAAGAGAATCATTCACCAAAGTTGAAAGGTGCCTCTGTGAGACATAAGAAAAAGATAGACAGCTCCCAAATTGCACAAAGTGGAATTTATTAAGACTGATTCATAGATGCATGTCTTGCTTGGACAGCTATATTACAGGTAGAATTTTGCCAGCCCAAGACAGGAGGAAGGGATTTATAGGCTAAGCTAGACAAAGGTAGGCCAAGGCCAATCAAATTGTACTTGGCCTTTCTCAAAAATGATTACTAAGTCAAATGCCAGTTAAGGAGACATCATGGTCATCCATAGCTGGCACAACAGGCTCAGCTATCTTAATAACTTTATCCTTTAGGGTTTGGGATACATGTAAGGTCATTTGGCACGCAAAATGGCAGTTATGAGCAAGTTTACTATAGCCATGTTAAGTGATATTCCTACAGGCTAATATTTAAAAATCTAATCCACCATGTTACTGTATGTTAATTGATAACCCTCAACAGTACCATTTTTAATGATAGGATTTTTAAAAAAGTAACACAATCATTAAAAAGAAAATTGACAAAGTTAATCTTCAGAGGTCATGCTTTTGGGCATCCTGCTTCTGGTGATCATTCTACTTGACACTCCAGATTTGGCATATTGCTAAGATTACTTTTCTGTAAGGATAAGGAAATATTAGGCTTTGGGTGAAAATAAATTAGCCATCTATGTTTGTGACTAAGGAATACATGATTGAATATTATCATAGATTTACCTGGAAGTGTGGGAGGTAGAGAAACTACTCCATATACTCGTTTCAAAATATATCTGTACATTTTCATGAAAAATATAAAGAGAGAACTTGAAAATCATGGGAGATATTTTAAGAGCTAAACTTGAAAGGCGCTTAGGAGATGTCTGCTTACATCTTTTAGGAAAATCTAGATAAAACCTAAAATTTGATGATAGAGAACGGGAAATATCTGTGTTCAAAAAAAAATGTAAATGGTCATAGAGTTGGATGAATAGCTACCAATGCCTTGACAAATCCTGCTGAAAGCTAAATTCTAATTTTTTAACTTTATTAATCATTTTACACCAAATATCTTCTTTGAGGTGTCTGATACATCTGATTGTAATCCAAATATTCATTTTTAGATTTTTAATGATGTGAATATTTTCTTATATTAAGGATTAGGTGACAACTAAATATAGAAAGGCAAACAATTTATTGTAAACTATACAAAATCATTTATTTTAAATAAATATATTTTTCAGTTGCAAGTGGACACAATACCTTTATTTCATTTTTATGTGGTGCTAAGGATCAAAGCTAGGGTCTCATGCATGCTAGGTGAACACTCTACCACTGAGCCACAACCCCAGTCCCCAAAATCATTTTTAAAATAGCAAAATAATGTGCTTTGACATTAGTTTGTATTAGTAAAAGTATCATCTCATTTCATGTATTTTTGACCATAGAAGGGCATAAAAAAAAGAGGTGACATATCATTTATAGTATAATGAAGGTAGTAGATTTTGGCAAGTGCAAAGTGAAACAATTAGAGCAAAAACAACTTATTGTCACTTGTAATGTTTATATTGTGTTCTGAGACTGATTTATAGTGTTTTAAATTCCCTTTTTTGTGGGGTATGGGAACAAAAACTTCCTCTTCTGGTTCAAAATACATTTAATTATTTCTAGTAATAAATCTCCAAAGTGAATCAAAGTAATTATTGAGGGGTGTGTTTGAAATGACTAAGCAAACACACTTTCTGGATGAATATATGCATATGTAATCACTGCCTTCATCAAAATTGTTAACATCTTGATAAATATTTAAGGAACTATGTTTAACCTGATTTAAACATTACTCTTAAACATTCTTCAGTGTACAACATTCTTCAATGTTCTCTATCATCAAATTTTAGGTATTATCTAGATTTTCCTAAAAGTTGTAAGCAGAAATCTCCTAAGTGCCTTTCAAGGTTAGCTCTTAAAATATCTCCCATGATTTTCAAGTTCTCTCTTTATATTTTTCATGAAAATGTACAGATATATTTTGAAATGAGTGTATGGAGTAGTTTCTCTACCACACTCCCAGGTAAATCTATGATAATGTTCAATCATGTATTGCTTAGTCACAAAGATAGATGGTTAATTTATTTTCACATTGTATCAGAATATCACATTGTACCCCATTAATATGTTCAATTCTGTTTTATCAGTTAAAAATAAATTTAATTAAATAAAATTGCAGCCAAAACAATTTAGAAATATTAAGTTGAATTAAATTAAAAATATGTTATCCTTCCCTATATAAATATTCTCAACAAAGTCAAGGTATCATTTATTCCTTATATGTATTCTTTTAACAAGATCATAATGTTACCTGGTATTTAAATGACATCAAAATACATGACATAAATGGCATGAAATAACAAAAACAGAGGACATTATTTACTCAGTTATCACAAAAACTTCTGGGTTCTCCTAAGAGTAGCTATTGAAACAAACATCACTCAGATAATAATGATAAATGCAAGCAACAACTTGAAGGAACTAAAGAACAGAGCTGATAGAACCTAGAGGAGGTTGGAGCCTGAAGGAAAGAACTACACCCATATATGCTTGTGGTTTTTCAATTTCTGCCTCAAAACCCTTGGCAAGACAGAAGGTAGGGGGCAATAGGTAGCATATACAAACAAAAACTTACAGACTTTAGCTTCAGGAAACAGAATGGACTGTGAGACTCTCGGTTAGCTGGAAAGTAATAGAATAAATAATATTTATGGTTATAAGCTTTTTTGCCTGAAGGAGTCTCTCAAGCTTTGGCACACAGCATCAGGCACATAGAATAATGAACAAATGGCAGTTAGTATTGTTAATATTATGTTATGGATTCTCTTTATCATAAAATGTTAGCCAGGCATGTATAGACATTGAAGAAAGTTAAGGTATGCACATAAATATTTGTAATGTTTTAAAATGTTGTCATAATACAGAACAGAAATTAACTCACAAAAATCATACAACTTAATGAGCATTAAAATGTGCAATCTCTCTTAGTACCAATGCTCAATGGAGATAGAACTCCTTCTGTCTACACAATTCCCATCAAACAACTGTAACTGGATCACAGCCCTTCCCTCAGCCCATGGGTGATCATCCTCTGACTTCAAAGGTCATCATTACCATGTGTTCATTTCAGAGTTTATCATTATATCTTTTATCTTTTATTTTATAATTCCCCATTTGACCATTATCACCCTTTAATTTCTGTATGTAAAAGAATACATGATATTTAATCTATGCAATTTTACAAAGATGCCATTTCTATATTCCATGCAAATTAGAAGCTGGACCCAGAAACTTGGCCATATTATTGTATTTTAAAAGTAGGAGACAACTAATTTCTGCCTGTCCCCTTTTTTTTGACGTTAGCTGTTGAAGTACAATAATTTGATTCATTATTTCATTTGAGTTTCTAGAATAGTGGTATTTTAAGTGTCAAACAGAACTAGACACAGTTAAAGAAGTAAGAAAGGATTTAATCAGTGTGTTATATGTTACTTTTAGTAAGAACTGGACTCAACTTCAACTTATACAGAGGTGACTATGCATTAAAGAACAATGAGAGCATACAGACTCAGTAGAGTCAAGGAAGTGAAAATGTTTAAAAAGTGGAGGGGGATACGTCCACATGAAGACCATCTATGAAGTTAGGCTTCTGTTTTCTCCCTGTCCCATGTACACCCCGGAGGCTGGGAGACAAAAGATCTATCTTCAGTTGTTTGTTAGACACACAGTAAAATTTGGGGCAGCCTATATTTTCTCAAGCACATTAAGAAGGCCTAGCATCATCCTACTGATATGAACCTGACCTGTAAGAAAATATGTTGGTCTTTGCTCAAGTCTGTCTAGGCCAAGATTGAGGTCTAGTCAATAAAAGGGCTCAGAGAAACCTGACTTAAGTTTGGTCAAAGAGAATCTTTGTCAACTCTACTGTTTATTAGAAATGCGGGCCAGACGTGGTTGGGGCACTTCTGTAATCCCACTGGCTCAGGAGGCTGAGGCAGAAGGATCAAGACCAGCTGCAGCAAAAGCGAGGTGCAAAACAATCCAGTGAGACCCTATTTTAAATAAAATGCAAAATAGGGCTGGAGATGTGGCTCAGTGGTCAAGTGCCCCTGAGCCCTGAGTTCAATCCCCAGTAACCACCGCCCTCCCCGCCCCCCCCCCCCCCCCCCCAAAAAAAAAAAAAAAAAAAAAAACAAAGAAAAAGAAGTGTGAAGAGATAAATATTACTTATTTAGTATTTGATGGCCTAGTGGTAAGAAGTTCATATGGGAAAGGGAAAATAAATGCTCTATCCTTTCCTTTTATTGACCAGAATTCTAGATAAAGAATTTCTTCTTAATCAACTTTACACTGTTTAAATACCATTAGTGTTGATTTTTAAATTTATTTGATGGATTTCAACAAATTTTAATGATTATAGATTTTGAAGATTAAATTGTTCCACTTTTGAGAGTATACTTTTTTCTTCAAGTTATAAATTATTTATTGCAAATTGATACATGGATCACATACAGATGAGTAAAATTGGCATAATGGGGGTTTCCTTTTGAAAAATGACCAAGTTATTCTGTGTCCAAATGACACTTCCATTTAAGTCATTAAAACATCCTGTTAACTGTGCACTGCATGTGGGCGTGTACATATGTGTACGTTTGTGGTCACATAGTATGTGTTCCTGTGTCTGCCATGAAGAAACTGGTGTTTCTTCTCAGAACCATCTGCCATTTGACCTCAGAGTGACTTTATCACATTTCCTTCCCATAAGTGTTTTTAATAGTCACTCCATTTTCTTCTCAGCTAAACCCCTATTACTGAAAAAAAATAACGATAATTTAATTTTCTTCCCCTTATAAAGAACTTGCTTGTGATCTAATATGTACATATATGTGAAATTCTTGTAGCTCATATTATGGTTAGCATTGATTTTTTGTATGTGTGTGGATATTTTCAAGTGTATGATTACTTATTGTAAACATAGTTCCCTTTTTTTTAGAAAGTCTTTATATTTTAGTTTAGTTCTAGTTTGTTCTGTTTTTTGGAAGTGGTTTTATTTGGGGGGAAGTTCCACTTTCCACACATTGGATAACTTTTTTCAAATCTTTAATTTTCATTACTTTCTCTCACATTTCTTTTTAAAATTTTTGTTCTGTTTTATTGATGCTGGGGATCAAACCCAGGGTCTTGCACATACTAGGCAAGGGCTACCCACTGAGATACATTTCCAACTTTCACATCCTTATTTGAAAAACCTCTTCCTTTCATTTTAATTTTGGTCTTTCTTGTCTCTTCTTCTTCTTAAGGCATGATATATTATGCTCATTCACTGTTGTGTTTTTTCTACTTTAGCACTGATATATGAGATGATCTGTTTTCTTTTATTTCTAATTATTTCTGGCTTGGTTACTTCAAATCTCTGTGTCCTCTAACTCAGATATACTTCAATTTTTATATAGTAAATTTATATTCAAAGAATCTTTCATTAGTTTTTTAAAATTCAGCTTTGAAATGTACTTTGGGTATTGCCTTTCTGGCATGCTTTTGTTCTCTATATTCTTTTTTCTGTAATAATCTGGCATTTTACTCTTTTATTTATTTGAGTTTGTAATTAATTTTATTGAACATTTGGGAGATGCCAGTTAGACTAACTTTCCTAACAGAGCTGGTTCTTCATTATTTTTCTATAATATAAAATACAATGGACTTTTGCTTTGGATATTCCCTCACTCTGTCCTATTCTCCTGCATTGGTTTGAAATTTCCTTTCATCATCTCTTTTTCCATTATCTACTCAATTTTGATTCCATCCTAAACAAGTTTCAGTTTGGACCTGAACTGGAAAGGAACCTTGGTAGGCCTGTGTGGAAAACTGACAGGGTAGATGTGCTCCAGTGTGCAGTATTGCCATGTTGCTTGCTTGCTGCAATTGCTTCATTTTCCTAGTAGGGATTGCCTTATCTGTTACTTGGGATTCCTCACTCTGCACATCTCCAGATGCCCTGAAGTTTCCTCTGACATTTCCTGTGCAAGTTCAGGTAACATGAGATCTTTGAAAATTTTTGTATTTTGAATTTTTATTTGTGTTTGTAGGAAGATCTTCTCACTTTGTTCTATTTTATTGTTTCCTATTTGGTTTTAGTTGTCATTTCTGAATTCAAGTGATATGTAAAAGCTATACTAACCTTTCCATCTTTCCCTCTAGAAAGTGCATCACTGACTTCTTTAGTGTTTGTCTCACAATAACATGACACATTATTAAATCTACAATTTAATTGAAAGTGAATTAATATATAAATGTCTAAGTATTTGTAATGGTACAAATTTCTCCTTAATATTACCCAAAGAAGAGGCAGTGAGTCTCACTTTATTCTCACATTAATTCGTTTTAGGATGATTACGCAGTTTGTTCTCCATAGCAAACATATTTGAGTGTAAAATGGAACACTTTTAATAATTATACTGTGATAACAGATGGAAATAAGAAAACATGTGAGCCCCCTATTTATATTTGACTAATTCTTTTTAAGAAGATAAGATATCCTTCCCAAAACCCCACTGTCACTTTTCCAAATTCGTTTCATTGACAGTTTCTTATCTCAAAACTGGGAAACACAATTGTTCAAAATATATTCATTAAGTTCAGAAGCGTAGGAAACAATAAATTCCCACATGTAGTGATAAGTTGACAGTGAAGGATAGATCACATTAAATTTCAATATTTATATATTTAATTTCAAATTTTATAAAATTAAAGAATAAATATGGAAGTACTACTATCAAAAGGAAATCTATCAGTCTGGAACAGAATAAGAAACAGCTCTTAAGGAGAGTGTCTATTGACCTGCCACTGGGATACACCTAGGCAGTATGGAATGATGAGACTGGCAAAGACTTGACTTTGTGTTCACAGTATTCCCAAAGAACTAATTGTGTTCCATCACTTATTTTTTGGAAAATGAATATGTAGTAGAGATGCAGTGCTGATGTGTGTACTCGGTTCATTTGGCTAAATGTTTTATAAATCACGGCTCCATGAAAAAATATACAGCCTCAAAGCAGTGATGTGTTACTGGCATATCTAACACCTAAGATGACATTTATGACCTCCAAACTTATTTCTGCATTATTTGTTCATAAAATAGTTACTATTGTGTCTTTATTTTTATCTCTAAAGAAATAATTAGTATTTGATAGAATGCATTTCCTAATTTAAAAGTCAATGAAAATATTTCTAAAATTGAAATTTTGAAAATTAGTTTTCAGCACAATAATTTGAATTTGCCTGAATATTTTAATGGTAAAAATTTTACCTACATTAAGTGTGAAAATCTTAGGAGTTCATTTGTAGCAAGAAGCTTAAATTTATATAGAAAAGTCTTTTGGGAATTCAGAGTTATAAATCACTGAGTATGTAGTACAAGGTGTAGTATTTTCTCCTTCATTTTTAGATTTTTTTTTTTAGTTAAAATCTAGACAAATACTACATTATTAGAAGTTACTCCTCATTTTTTATTTTTATCTTAGATTACTTAGATATTTTCCCATAGTATTCTTTTGTTTCATATTTTAGACTGCTGTGGTATTCTTCCAAAGAATATTTTATAGACAATAATTTGGCTATATTATAATTATGGTCAACAAAAGGAAATATGCCCTACTGGTAGAATTATGTCCAAATTACTATAACAACTAATTAGAAGAATAATTTTAAAGAGAACCCTGAAATGTTTTCTACTTGTTTTTCCTTTTGATATAGGCAGTTACATTTAATCTACCTCCTCAAGAAACCCTGGTATATAGTTTGCTCTCATGTCTTTGCTCTTTGAAGTATCTTGCACATTAATAAGCCACAAATCTGTATTTTGCATAATTTTTCTCTTTAATGACATAGGCAAGTGCTCTTAAATAGGTCGTTCAATCTTAATCAGAAAGTTTTGGAGCTCAGCCACGTTTGCCAACATAAAGATCTTGGGCCATGAAAGATTGTGGTGACCATTCTTTTTTTCTTTCAAGACTGTGAAATGGATGAGATGTCCAAAATTAAAATTTAATATCCTATTTGCAACATTTAAAAGTGATTTATCTTTTGCTATAGTGTGCGTATTCTTCTCAGTATGTGCCTTCTTCATAATTCCAGAAGAAAATATTTCAGATACACAGTCTCACCTATTGGCCAAATGACTCAATTATACTAAATTACCTTTGTTCTTAGAGTTTATTTTCACATGATTGCTGTAGATTACAGTAGCAGAGCTCATCCTCTAATAAGAAAGCACTTCTCTTAATTCCTTCAAGGTCTTTAAGGAAAAGAGAAAGAGCTAGTATTCTCATATTATGTAGTAGGAATTCACAGTATAGGAAGTTTAGATTTATCTAAGCATAATGGAATCTTTGGTAAAGAAAATCTGGAGTTTTCCTATTTTCTATGAATAGCATTCGATAATCAAATGCCAAAATCAATAATAACAATAGATTTTCTTTTCTCTACCATATCTATCATGACAAAAATATGTAGTCACATATACATACATGGAAGCCATTTTAGTTACATACAGCTGTTTTAAAGCAGTATATATTATTATAGCTATACTACATAGTTATTCATTATCTCATAATTTCTGTGCCTTGGAAATCTAGAAAGGTATTGAACAGGTTGTTTACTTCAAAATTTGTCACAGGCTTCAATCAAGGAAGTGGCTATACTGTAAGCAATCTAGAGTTAAACCAGGAAGGAATTCATTTCCAAGCTCAGTTGGTTATTGGCGGACACATTTCCTTGCAGATGTTGGAATGTGAAACTCGGTTTCTACCTGAGCCTTGGCTGCAGGCTGCTCTAAACTCTTTGTTTTTCTGGGTTTTCAAAAACGGAAGCTTGCATGAAAGTCAAGAAGGTAACAAGAGCCCCTAGCAAGCTGTTTTGTAACACATTCACAAAAGTGGTATTTCAACAATCCTGTCATGTCCTATTGCTTAAAAAAGTTACTATGTCTAGCCCAAAATCAAGGGGGTAAGGAGTTACATGAGAGCATAAAAACCAGAAAGTGGAGTTCATTGGAAGAGGTTTTAGATACTGCGTATCACACTGAATAAAATAATAATAATAATAATAATAAAAGATTGCTAAGAGCTGGCCAAGTCAGTTCTACAATTCTCAGCTCATCCTCCACTTTGACTAATTGAATTTCAAGAAGCAGATTGTGAGATTAAGTATGTGAAGTAAGATGTTCATTAAAGGAATTCATTAGAGTGGAGATTCAGCGCTGTAATGGAATACTAAATTAATTTTTGATTGTTTCATTATATCCAGTCTTTTCATCTACTATAAGACGTCTTTTAATTTCAATTTTTTAAAAATTTTTACAGACTGCATTTTGATTCATTGTACCCAAATGGGGTACAACTTTTCATTTCTATGGTTGTGCATGATGTAGATTCATACCATTCATGTAATCATACATGTACATAGGGTACTGATGTCTGTCTCATTGCACCATTTTTCATACCTCTGCCCCCTTCCCCTCTTACTTCCCTCTACATAGTCTAAAGTTTCTCCATCTTCTCTGACCCCCAACCCCCCATTATCTACTATAAGACTCTTGATGTAGTAACCTGAACTGTATAAATATCTAGAAGTTAAGTATATGTTTTTTTTCTTAAATTTTCAATAAATTTTCTTAAATTTTCAATAAAGGGTTCAATTTCAACACCAAAGTTTCGAAGTCAATTTAAATTAAATGTAATTAAGAGAATGGCTGTTTTCCTTCACTTTTTCATTAATACATGAAGTACTAACATGGGTTAGTCCCCTTGTCCACAAAGGATATTCATTTTAATTTTGATGATCTGATATGATTGATATTCAATGTTGTCATCTCAGATATGAGAGTTATAATACTTGCTTGTGTTGGTATTAAGACAACAAAATTTAAAAAGACAACAAATGCAGAATGTCTGGGTCACAGCAGATGCTCTCATTAGTAGAGGAAGAATAGAGACAGATGTTGGCAATTCATTGAGGTTAAATACCTAATGCAAGGGTCACCTGAAACATCCATTTTAGTCTGACTCAGCAATCAGAGGTAGGAAAAAGCCATGTATAAAATATACTTGACATTATAACTTCCTAGATTTTTTAATGTTACAACACAGCATACAGACTAACTTTTAAATATACATTCAATAAAGAAAATGTCTTTTTGATATAAAGCTATTATCTCCTTTTAAACTTCAATAAGGGTACAGGCTTCAGAAATGTAGTCCATGTTATGTTTTGAAATATCTAACCCACATTTTCCTACGGTAATTGCTTTGTTTAATATTGGCTGAAGTTCAGGATCAATCTCCATGAACTTAAAATAGTATATGAAACAGGCATTTCCTAATGGTATCTGTTGCTATTATTTTCCTCTAAAAACAAGCAAAAATGGCATTTGTCGGACATCGCATGGTTACTTGAATCATTAAAATCAAAAAATGGAAAACTAGAAAGAAATACTATTCACCTTGCATGGTATCCTGGTAAGCCCACCACATTATGGACTCATTAAATCTCACAAATCCCCCAAAGGTTGTACATATATCTGCTTTTATGTTTGCCTTTAAAAAAAATCTTTGAAACTGAAACCTTCCTTACAATTTTCTTGAGCCAGACTCTTGTTCTAATAGAGCGGTCTTAAATAAGGGGAACATTTTTCAATATGTCAGATTGTCCTACTGATATCTATACTTAGAAAATATCCCGTGGATAATAACAAGAAGAGAAGTAATGCTATTATCTGCTCCTTTATTGCCTTCAATGAACATTTCCCTGTCAGTGTGCACAATTAAGTGACACTTCAACGCACTTACAATAAAATATGTTGATATCCATTCAAAATTATAACCAAAACTTCATCATTAAACTTATCCTAATGATCCAAATATCTGTCCATCTGTTGGCAGAAGTAAAGGGAATTCAGTCACAATGAAAGTCGTGCCACTGCTCTTCCTTCATTGCTTTTTCCATACCAGCATGTACTATGTGATTCAATTCAATTAGACCAAAATTTGATGTGTGCAAGATGTCTACGGCACACTGTGCTAGACCCTGAAAGAGATAGAGATTAGCAAGCCTCAAGACTCATCTCATCAATTTTTGAGCACCAGAGAAGAAAATAAACACTAGAACATTTATTAACATAAAATCTTAACCATACAAGAAGTTTATAGAAAGGTTGATCAGATTCAGAATGAGTGAAACATGTATTGTAAGAATAAGAAAGTTTTGGGGGAGACAATGGAATATAGAATTCATGGGAAGAGATGCAATTCTTGAGGTAAAGGAAACAATGCTGTTTAGCAGGAAAAAAAATGTAGTAAGCAAAATCAAACATGGATTTGTTTGGTGTGGATGGTTCAGTTAGGAACTAGTAAGCAGCCAATAGATCAGAGACCTGGGAAGCAAGGCCAGGTGGGAGTATGGGAGGGCAAGGGGCAAGTGGTGCCAAGGATCTGTGTTAAAATGACAGAAATCCAGATTAAGGAATTCCAATTTAACTCACTAAAATTAGGGAGATTTTCAAAGTTTCTTAGTATGGAAATGTTGATTATGTTAACTAGCTTCTATGATAGCTGACAATGATTTCATCTTACTGATATTCAGGTATTTTATAGTACCTTCCCGTGTTATAGCACAATTTTTCAGTGCATCTGACAAATATGGTAGAAGTGATATATGCCACTTCCAAGATAAGGTTGTGAAATATCCTGTGACTTCCATCTTGGTTTTTCTCTCTTTCTCTCTCTCCCTCTCCCACCATTCATCATTGGGAAGCCATGCCTTAAGCAGTCCCATGTTGAGGGATACGTGAAGAAGTGAAGCTTCCTGCCAACAGTCACATGTGCAAGCTTGGAAGCAAATCTTTCAACTGCAGTCAAATCTCCAAACACGGCAACCCTGCTCAGCAACTTGACTGCAACTGTATGAGCGACCTTGAGCTATAACTGCCCACAGAGACTTCCCAGATTTCTGATCCTCAGCCACTGTGTGAATAATAAATGCTTTGTTGTTTTTAGGGTGATATTTGGGGGATTATTTATTATGCAGCAATAAATGACTAATATTATGATGGATGGGCTTTGTGGCATAAAATTTTTCTTATGGCAGTGGGGTACTGGGTAGATTAGAAGAGAAAGCCATAATAAATTAGAAGATGAATTTTAATAATCTACTGTGTATCAAGCTTCCTGCTATGACCTTTTAATGCATTTTCTCTTTTAGTGACCCAGGTGATCTGTTAAAAGAAATACTATTTGCATTGATATTTCATAAAAACAATCAAGCAATTGGCCCAAGATCACATAACTTCAATGATGAACCAAAATTTAAATTCTTACCAGTTTATATAAATAAATGTTGGTTTAACAAATGAATCAATACATGGTAGCACATTTTATGTGCTGTTATTATGCCATAACAATATTTTCCCCTGGCCTTTAAGAAAATTCAGAAAGATTCTGAATTAATTCTAAGAACTCTTACACTTAATAAATGGAATCAAAGAAAGGTCTCCAAGAAATTGCATGGTTTGTCATGCCTCACCAGTCTTGATATGGTTAATGATTTCATAGTGCAAATCTTTTGCACTTTTAAACTACCCTGTATGAGCAATTTCTGGGAAGTGTTTACTTCTGACGTCTTTTGATTTTTTTAAGCAGTAAGAACCAAAGAAAAACACTCCTGGACAAAGTCTGAATTTCTGAACTGGAAATTTCTTCAGTACAACTTTTTTTAAAAAGTCTTAGTTATGAAAACCAAAGTAAGAGTGGAATAAACACTCAAGTAGAGAGAGAAGAAAAAGAAGAAGGCAGAGGAGAAGAAGATAAGAGCAATTATCAATTTATAAAATAAACATGAAGCCAAATATACTAAGATAAACTTAATACTTAGGGTGAAATCACAACAGATGGTCTTAAATCTGTACTCTAGACAGGCAATGTAGCTTAATGGTTAAAAACATTTGCGTGGGTTTATATATCTTGACTCTGCTCTTGAGGGACATATGACCTTGTATGCCTCATCTGCAAAAGGGGGTGATTTGTAATTGTGCTTAGCTCATAGAGCTCTTAAGAAAATTAAATGTGAAAATATGGACAGTGTTTTAAGAGTGACTAACATAGGTCAATTGTTACAAACCTATTTACTCTTAAGGTGTTATTTTGTTTAACTTATGGTCATCAGATTTTGATAGCTACATAATACATGGGAAGTTAGAGTGAAAGAGCAGGGAGGGTTTTCAGAGGAGTTCTGTTGGCTTTTTGACAAGTAACAAGATTGCAGCAATTGCTCAAAGGAGATACAGATAAATATAGAAATGAATAGTATCCAAAGTAGAGGATAACAGGAACACTAGTCAGATTTCATGAAAAACTGAGCAATAGTCAGTTATAACTCCAAGGAACAAGATGAGGGTCATTCTCCTCTAAAATTTTATGCTGTTGTTGCTCACTGGCCTCACCCTTTCGATATGAAAAATGCAAAGAAAACACAGGAGATTTTCTACAACTAAAACATTCCTGCTATCGTGCAAAGGATTTGAGAAACAAAATTTAAGCACACAAAAAACAAATACCGTGAATAATGTCACATTCCTATGTTGCCCATTCATTGTAAGTGATTTTTTTAAAAATTTGTTATTTTTAGCAAATAAGAGTTACAAATATATTTCATAAGTACATGGAAATAGAAAAAAAGACTCAAAAATTACTCCCAAATGAGGTTTTTCCATAGCCCAGGGAATATAAGCAGTTGGTTCAAGTTCCTTGTCTTTTATTTTAAGAAGTTTTCCTTTGTTTTGCTGTATTTGTGAGACACAATGGTTCCAAATATCACTACCTGAAAAGGTGTCGAATTGCAAAGGTAACATGCCTGAGAACGATATTATTGCTTGTAGAAGAGTTTTCTCACTCTCCTGTCATTTTCCACCAGTGAGACCCCCCATTATTACTTAAAAGAAATAGCTAATCTTGACTAGAAGATGAGTATTTGTCCCTTTAAATATTATATATTATTGCAGAGAAAATCATATTGTAATGAACATAAATAATATTTTATTCACAGCTAAAACAAAATACATGTCGCCATTTGAAATGCTTTATTGGGAAAACACCCTGTGAAAAATTGTCCAGTCTACAGGGATTTAAAAATCTCCAAGGTGCACCATATGAAAACCATAAATCCAAAGAGTAGATGTGAGAGGTAGAGGCATACATTGGACACTGTAACAAATATATCAGTCCACAGTAAGACCTAAACTCAATGCTAATGAGAATGTTCAGGGAAATTAAATAAGAAAATGAAGAGATTATCTTCCAAAACTGAGATGATGACATTCTTCTGAGATTAGGAGAGAGTAGATTAAATAGTAGTAGCAGACAGATGGCATCCTTTCTCAGTCTTGTTAAGAGGGTTTTCCTTATGCCTATCAAATGAACATTTTTTTTATTTTTCTGGCTGTGGAAAGACCAGGGAAGTTTGTAGACTACACTCTGCTGTGACTGACAGATGAATCAAGAATCTGCCTCCTTTGTCAGGATGGTAACTGGTTTATATGCTCCCTATTAACAGCAGTAAGCCTGGCCAGACATTGATATGGATGCTTGACCTAACATTTCCTTGACTTCTGCTTCTCCTAAAAGTGTGGGATTTTTTTGTTTGTTTCTATAATTGAATTAAAATTTGAAGCTGTACATTGCAAGATGAAAATATATGGCATTTTAAGCTTCTTTTGAACAATTTTTTTTTTAGAAAAATAAAATGTTTTAAAGATATATAAATGAAAAACTTCTGATTTTTCTTGTTAGCTTCAATAGACATAAAAATACTCTATCAAGTTGCTATACGGTTTCTAAAAATCTTAATCTCAATTTTTGTACATTTCTCTTTGAGGTCGGGTAATGGTGACAGGCAATGACTGTTCTTGGATACACTGTGGTGCTAGGGAAGAACAGAGTTACTTCAGATTAAGCAGAGAGGAGTGAAGGGAGGGAAGGGAGTATGGGGGTAGGAAGACTAATAGAATGAAACGGACCCCACCACCCCATGCACATATGGGACTGCATGACCAATGTGATCCTATAACGTGCATAATCAGAAAAATGAGAAATTACACTCCATCTATGAATAATTTATCAAAATGCATAAATGAAATTTACTGTCATGCATAACTAATTACAACAAATAAAAAATTAAAAACTCTCCTATAGGTTCATTTTCCCAAGACTGGCCAAAGAAACCACTAGGCCATATAAGTAGCCTGAGGACAGCTGGTGGTGGTGGTATGGGGTTCTGCACAGAGCTTAGACCTGTGGACCAAGGTGTCTCTGCATGACAGCATGACATCTCAAGCAGAACTAGGTGTAGGATGAGAAGGAAGATCAGGCTCCAGCATTGCTTCCTTTCACCCTATTTCTTCAGTCCCTGAGATGTTGGAGTCAGGTTGGGAAAAATTGCTCTTTTGTCAGTTTGCATTTCTGAAGGCTTTGCTGCTGCTGCCCAGCCGTGCTGTTCCTTGAGTGACTGGAATTGATGGACCAACCCATGTTTTGTTTTGTTTTTTAATTGATTGAGATTTTTTTTTTATTTTTACAGACTGCAGTTTGATTCATTGTACACAAATGGGGTAAAACTCCTTGTTTCCATGGTTGTACATGATGGAGATTCATACCATTTGTGTAATCACACATGTACAGAGGGCGATGTCTGCCCCACTCCCCCATCTTTCACACCTACACCCCCTCCTCCCTTTCACTTCTCTCCACGTAATCCAAAGTTCCTCCACTCTTCTCTCACCCCACTACCCCCATTATGTATCATCATCCACTTATCAGGGAAAATATTCAGCCTTTGGTTTTGGGGGATTGGCTTATTTCACTTAGCATGATATTATCGAACTCCATCCATTTACCTGTAAATTCCATAATTTAATTCTTCTTTACGGCTGAATAATATTCCATTATGTATATATACACCATAGTTTCTTTATCCATTCATCTATTGAAGGGCATCGAGGTTGGTTCCGCAATCTAGCTATTGTGAATTGAGCTGCTATACACATTTATGTAGCTGCATAACTGTAGTATGCTGATTTTATGTCTTTTGGGTATAGGCCAAGGAGTGAGATAGCTGGGTCAAATGGTGGATCCATTCCAAGTTTTTCTAAGGAATCTGCATACTGCTTTCCAGAGTGGCTGCACCAACTTGCAACCCCACCAGCAATGTCTGAGTGTACCTTTTCCCCCACATCCACACCAACACCTGTTGTTGCTTATATTCTTGATAATAGACATTCTAACTGGAGTAAGATAAAATCTTAGAGTTGTTTTAATTTGCATTTCTCAAATTACTAGAGATGTTGATCACTTTTTCATATATTATAGAGCAATAGTAACAAAAATGGCATGGAACTGGCACCAAAATAGATAGGCAGACCTATGGTACAGAATAGAAGACACAGAGACAAACCCACATACACACAGTTACCTCATACTAGACAAATGAGTCAAAAACATACAATGGAGAAAAGATAGCCTGTTCAACAAATGGTGCTGGGAAGACTGGAAATCCATATGCAGCAAAATGAAACCAAACCCCTATCTCTCATCCTGCACAAAACTCAACTCAAAAGTGATCAAGGACTTAGGAATTAGGCCAGAGACCCTGCACCAAATAGATGACAAAGTAGGCCCAAATCTTCATCATGTTGACTTAGGAAGAGACTTCCTTAACAAGACTCCCAAAGCACAAGAAACCAAAGCAAGAATCAATAAATTGGATGAATTCAAACTTAAAAGCTTTTTCTCAGCAAAGGATACAATCAATAATGTGAAAAGAGAGCCTACAGAGTGGGAGAAAATTCTTTCCACACGTACTTTAGATAGAGCACTAATCTCCAAAATTTATAAAGAACTTAAAAAACTTTACACCCAAAATACAAAGAACCCAATCAATAAATGGGCCAAGGAACTGGACAGACACTTTAAAGGAGAAGATATACAGGTGATTAATAAATACATGAAAAAGTGTTCTTTTGAACAATTTAAAATGAAGTTTAAATAAATATTAAGACAAATGGATTTTCTTTACAAGTTCTTATTGTCACATTCCAAATGACTTTCAGAAATGGCAGTTGAAATTGTCTTTCCCTTCCTACAACCAATTGCAGACAGAATGGTAGATGTTTTCACTCAGTTTCTTTTGAGCCTGGGCTGGATTGTCACCCCCAAAATGACTAATATTGTCTGGGTAAATGAACCCAATTTAGTGTTCAGTTTTGTATCAGATACCTCCTCATTCCCTCTGACCCAACCACCTCTCACTCCTCATCCACTTAACTTTTGGGATCCTGAATCTCTCCCATGTAGTAATACATTTCAAACTCCTTGTCCTCTATTTTCTTTGGTGACTCAAACTGTCTTTGACATCTGTATGTTTCACACCTTGTTCATTCATTCGTTCCCATAGTAGCAAACTATCCCCAAGGGGGCTGCTAACCACAAGGCCCAGTCCCTGTTCAGCAAAAATTGCCTTAATTTTTGTCCCCCACCATATGGAAATGCACATGGCTCCAGATCTGCTGTTTGATAACTGGCAACCAGAATATAGAGTAGCTCATGAATTAAACAAGCAAGAAGACAGAAGAATATATATATATGTATATATATGTACATATATATTATATATATACATATACACATATATATAAAATCAAATATATGTATTTGATTATATTGATTAGGAGCAAATGGTAATTTCCTTCTTTCTCAGTCTTCATGACATCCTGGGGTGTTGGAGAGCTCCTGAAATTGCTTTAGTGATTGGGTCTAAGCTGTAGAAGCATTCACAGATGGAACTTAACTGCTGCCATGTGTGAAGAGTGAGCCATCACATATGAGTAACACAAGAGACTTTAGTTTGCATTTCATTAGTGACAGCGAGGCATATATCCATGCCTAACTGCAAGGAGGCTCAGAAGTTCTATTTTACTATTTGTTTGGAATATTTGTAAAAACATTTAGTGACTATGAAATTGCAAACTAATATGATATACTATGAGGTCCTAAAGGCATAAAATGTGTTTCATGAAATTTTACCTCCTCAGATAAAAACCTTGCCCATGGTAGCTACACAATAAATGCTTTGTAATGAGTAAATAAATGAACTCACATAACCCATCATAAAACCAAATTCAAATCTTTATTATGGTAGCTAATATAATATATACTGTTAATAGCATTAATAGTTTTAGAAAAGCATATTTATCTAGAATGTTTATATACACATTCCTTTTGTTTTTTAAATTAAAAAAATTAAAGTTACTCAATTCCAACCTTGGGATTAATAAGGTTTTCTCTGAAGTCTTTTACCATAACAATGCAATATAAAGCACTCTTGGAATTTTGCCAAAGTTTGCAACTGAGATCTTTGCCTGAAATTACTATAGCTTTAAATTGGTTAACTTGCTATAGGAGCACACTCACTCAAAACTGTTAATCAGGTGTACTGTAGTAATATGAAGGCATTAGTCTTTTTACCCCCGGGAAGATTAGGTGTCATGTTATCACACCATGATCATTACTTAGAGTGCATTTTTTAATTTTCTTCTCCTCCCACTAACACACAACTTCTTCTGGGCTTGTAACATAATCTCTGTGTTTCTGTTTCATTTCCTAGGTAAGTTAGTGTTTTAGAATTTCTGCTGTGGCTTCATTCCAGTGGTTTTCAACTCATACTTGACCTGACTGAGTGAGTCATAAATGAGTAGAAACATCGAAAGAGCCATGAGTGAGTAATGGAAACTATTAAGGACTGATGAGGGGAAATCACTGCATCACACTGCAAGGAGCCTCTTGATTTGGGAATCCTGAATATTTCTAAGCTATTGTGGCCTATTATGAGAAAGCCAGAAACGCAATGAAAGAAAAATGTAATTTTATTTATAAAACCAATAATACAATGGAAATTTTTTAAAAATATCATTTCTCTAAAGGCAGACTTTACTATGACAGTATCTATGCTCTGACATTTTATTTTGATGATGATTTAATGGTTGCCTTAATATACCTATAACTTAAATAACTTCTCATAATTCTTTCTGGAGTAATCAGGCTACCAACAAAGCCAGCTAAGACAGTAAAAATACTTGCAATACTATCTCTTTTAAAAGTCTCTTTTTAAGTACTTACCAGTAAGGAATACACAGTTCAGCAGACAACAAAACTGGAAAATGTTTTCCTTTCTTTTTTTTATTATTTATTTTTTTATTTTAGTTCATTGTACACAAATGGAGTACAATTATCATTTTTCTGGTTGTACACAAAGTAGAATCATACAATTTGCATATTTATACATATACATAGGGTATAGATGTTTGTTTCATTCTATTATCTTTCTTTCACTGCCCCTCACCACCCCTCATTTTCCTCTATACAATCCATCCCTTCTCCATTCTTCCCTTGACTCCCCTGACCCCCATATGTGTCATCAAAATCTTATAAGAGAGATCATTCGGCCTTTGGTTTTTTGGGATTGGCTTATTTCACTTAACATGATCTTCTCCAATTCCATCCATTTAACTGCAAATGTCATAATTTTATTATTTTTTTTGTTTTGTTTTGTTTTGTTTTGTTTGTATTCTTTTTTTTATTTGCTTATTGATTCATTGAACACAAATGAAGTACAGCTATTGTTTCTCTGGTTGTATACAAAGTAGAGTCACACCATCTGTGCATTCATACATGCACACAGGGCAATGATGTCTGTCACACATTCTGTTATTATTCTTACGCCCCCACCCAAACCCCACCCCTCCCTTCCCTCTATGCTATCTATCCTTCCTCCATTCTTGCCACCCTTCCCCCCCGCATTATGCATCATCATTCATTTATCAGAGAGACCATTCAGCCTTTTGTGCTTTTCTTATTTTAATGAGATTGAGCTCCTCTTCATACATTTATTGATCATTTGCATACACTCTTTGGTAAAGTGTCAATTCTTGTCTTTTGCCTATTCTCAGTTAAAGTGTCTGTTTTTTCCATACTGATTTTTAAATCTTAATATAAAATGTCCATCATACCACTCCTTTGCCAGTTTTGTTTGATATTACAACTTACATTTTCTAACCTGTGGGTTGACGTTTTATTTCCCAATTGGGTTTTTGATGAATAGAAATTTCTAACTTTAACATAGTTTTATTTTATCAATGATTTTATTTATGGTTATTGTCTTTTATGCAATGCTTGCAAAATCTTTGCCTGCCTCAAAGTTGTGAAGCTCTATGGGGTTTTTTTGTAATTTTTATTTAAAAGACACATTGAATGAACAGCAGATTGATAATAACATTATTGATGAGACAGTCCTTTTTAAACCACTCTTCAAGGTTGCCATCACAACAAATTAAGGGTTGACATAGGTATGCGGTTGTACTGGGCTCTATTTTTTTTACCCCCATTGACCTTTGTTTATATCCTTACAATATTACCATGGTATTTTTATCCTGATGGATTTAAAATAAAACTTTATATAGTAGTTTAAGCAGTACATTTTTTCTCTTCTTTAAAATTACTTGAATATTCTTTCTTTATTTGTACATAAATTTAAAGAATTTGCCTTTCAAGTTTTCTAAAAGAAAAGACTGGAGATTTTGCTTGGTATCATATTTAGTTTACAGATCAATTTCAGAAAAGCTAATCTTTTAAGGGATACTAAACTTCTAACCCATAAGTTATTGTATTTTCCTATTTTCTTTCATTTATTTAGTTTTCTTTCATTTTAAGTAATATGTCATAATATTGGTCTAACAACTCTTGGTAAAGTCATTCCAGATATGTAATGGGGAATTGGTACAACTTTCTAAAAAGTTGAGCTGTTGCTGAAGTATAAGGTATGAGTAAGAGCCATCTGGACAATGGGGGAGGTGGGGAGGTGAAATATGGGAAAGAAAAGAGTAGCTGAGGGAATATGAGAAAGAGGGAAGACTGTGGCCAATTGGGAAACTGGGAGGGCTATTACACTATTTGGATGTAATTTTTCAGATTTTTATGATTATTACTTGATATGAAAACCATTATGCATAATAATTTTTTTCTCAATTTTCAAGTTACTCTATGAGAGATTTTAGTTACCAATGAATATATTTGTACATTTTCTTGTTATAAAACTCCTGTATCTACTGCTGTACTCTTGTACTAAGTTAAATAGGAACTTCATAAGTCTTAATACATGTAATGTATTTTCTTAAAAACTTAATTTACTAAGAGAGAGCCTTTCAATAACAGACTTGTTAACTTAATATTATGTAATGTGTAAAAAGCACTTGCAAATATATTTTAAATTGTATAAAACACACTAAGAAGTTATTGATCTAACAAAAGAGGCAAAAGACATCTACAATGAAAACTACAGAACACTAAAGAAAGAAATTGAAGAAAACCTTAGAAGATGGAAAGATCCCATGTTCTTGGATAGGCAGAATTAAATATTGTCAAAATGGCCATTCTACCAAAGGCACTATACAGCTTCAACACAATTCCAATCAATATCCCAATGACATTCCTCACAGAAATAAAGAAAGAAATCATGATCTTCATCTGGAAGAATAAGAGACCTCAAATAGCCAAACAATCCTGAGCAGAAAGAGTGAAGCAGAAGGTGTGACAATACCAGTCCTTAAACTATACTACAGAGCAATAGTAACAAAAATGTCATGGTACTGGCACCAAAATAGACAAGCAGACCAATGGTACAGAATAGAAAACACAGAAACAAACCCACATAAATACAGGTATCTCATACTAGACAAAGGAGCCAAAAATATACAATGAAGAAAAGATAGCCTGTTCAACAAATGGTGCTGGGAGAACTGGAAATCCATATGCAGCAAAATGAAACCAAACCCCTATCTCTCATCCTGCACAAAACTCAACTCAAAAGTGATCAAGGACTTAGGAATTAGGCCAGAGACCCTGCACCAAATAGATGACAAAGTAGGCCCAAATCTTCATCATGTTGACTTAGGAAGAGACTTCCTTAACAAGACTCCAAAGCATAAGAAATCAAAGGAAGAATCAATAAATGGGATGAATTCAAACTAAAAAGCTTTTTCTCAGCAAAGAATACAAATGCAATAATAATGCAAAAAGAGAGCCTACAGAGTGGGAGAAAATCTTTTCCACATACACTTTAGATAGAGCACTAATTTCCAAAATTTATAAAGAACTTAAACAATTTTACACCCCAAATACAAAGAACCCAATCAATAAATGGGCCAAGGAACAGGACAGACACTTTACAGAAGAAGATATACAAGCAATTAATATATATATGAAAAAATGTTCAACATCTGTAGTAATTAGAGAAATGCAAATTAAACCAACTCTAAGATTTCATCTTATTACAATTAGAATGGCTATTATCAAGAATACAAACAATAATAGATGTTGGCATGGATGGGGGGAAAAAGGTACATACACTTTTACATTGCTGATGGAGTTGCAAATTTGTACAGCCACTCTGGAAAGCAGTGTGGAGAATCCTCAGAAAACTTGGAATGGACCCACCTTTTGACCCAGTTATCCTACTCCTCAGTTTATACCCAAAGGACTTAAAATCAGCATACTACAGTGATGCAGCCACATCAATGTTTATAGCAGCTCAATTCACAATAGCTAGATTGTGGAACCAACCTAGATGCCCTTCCACAGATGAAAGGATAAAGAAACTGTGGCATATATGCATAGTGGTATATTATTCAGCCATAAAGAAGAATAATATTATGGCATTTGCAGATAAATGGATGGAACTGGAGACTATCATGCTAAGTGAAATAAGCCAAACCCAAAAAAACAAAAGGTCAAACATTTTTTCTGATAAGTGGATGATGATATATAATGGGGGTGGGAAAGTGGGGGTGGTTAAAGAAGAATGGAGGAACTTTAGATTACATAGAGGGAAATGAGAGGGAGAGGGGTATGAAAAATGGTGGAATGAGCAGACATCACTACCCTATATATATATGTACGCTTACATGAATGGTATGAATCCACACCGTGCACAACTGTAGAAAGGAAAAGATGTACCCCATTTGTTTACAATGAATCAAAATGCAGTCTGTAAAAATAAAAATTTGAAAAAACTTAGTTAATCATAAGCCAAGTTATAAGACAGGGAAAGATCCATCATGAATAACAGAAAGTTAAAAATCTATAATATGTTGGAACTGTTCAAAAATCAAAAATAAAAGAAAAAAGAACTCAGTAGAAAAATTGGCAAATAATATACAAAGGCAAATAACAAAAATAAACAAATGTCCAATATATATAAAAATATGCTCAATCTCATTAACAACCAATAAAATAATAAAACAATAAGATAAAAAAAGGAGTTTGAACTAGATTGACAAATTTGATTAATTATAATGGCGAAAAACATGCTTAACTTTTGCTCTGAGGCAGAGGTGACTGAATTCACCTAACTGTCCATTTCTTCACTATTGTGCCAAATAGAGGCCATGATAGTTTTCTGCGAGACCAACTGATGAAAATAAGGATATAGAGGTGGGAAGGTAAGAACAAAGGTACGAAGGATTCAACATTTTGGAAGTTTAGGGTAAAAACCTGCCTCAGTCTTCAGTGTGAACACACAAATTTGGAGGAATCAAAATTATAAATGAGTAGTGGGCATCAGGAACAAATCTGGATCCTTGCTTGGAAATAAATGATACTAACACGAGGAAGGAAAGTTGAAATTGAAAAGATTTTGGAAGTCTATAAATTATAAAACCATGATTTGCTATACATGTTTAGAATGAAATTTAAAATATTCTAGTGGTACAACATTTATGGAATGCAGACTGCTACTAATAAAAACATCACATACTATTATTTTCGATAAGTGTGTGGTGTTGTGATCTAGGGCTCATCACAGAGTCACTGTTTGAAATCACACATCAGAGTGCTATGGTAGTTCCAGATTGTATGAAACACTGCAGCTGCTGACATTCTGTTCTTATCACATACCTCAAGCAGGTGGAGTGCCACGCCCACCACTATTCCCCTCAGTGCTTGACAGTGTTCCACTGGGAATATTGAAGATTCTTGCATGGTCTAATCTTCTGGGAAATGTGGACGTTGGCATGCTCCTTCTTGTTTTTGTGTTATTTCTTACTGTTAGTGGATGTTTACATTTAAAGATTTCAGTAAAAAATCAGACATTAAGTGATTTGGAACATAAAAATAATACTGCTCAAGCCTTAATTGATTTCATATTAATATTACATTAAGCAAACAGAAAAAATGTTGTGGGTTAGATCAACAAGAGTTATTGTCCACTGCTCTCAGTTAGCTTAACGCAGTCAGACTGCCTGTCTGCTTTAGCCCGAACCAGAATGTGCCACCCTCTTAGTGAAACTGTTTTCACAGTTCAGGGACCACAGTGGATTGCATATAAGATTGATGGGAAGCTTTATCTTGGGTGTCATTTAACTATTAACAAAAGGAAGTTCCACTTTATATACTATAGACAGGTCAAAAAGTATTTATGCTGCATATCAGCCACCCAGAGATGTCTAAAGTACAACTGTTATCCTTGACATAACTTTAAATCATGATGTGTTAAACCTATAAGGATAACCTCGGCTCTTATCGTTCCTAGTAAGACAAAAACCTGAACCAGTTAATGGTTTAGTGATGTTTTGTTTAGAAAAGTAGAACTTGATTTGTTTTGATTATACTTATGTCCATGACATTCTCTTAGAGCTTTACCACCTCCCCTTCTATGTAACCTCAAAAGAATGTACTCAAGCTGAATGTGTAGATATATATAGATCGTGTGTGAAACAGCTGAACTTAGAACTTAGCCATGTAACAGTGAAGTTAAAACTAAGCTTAGATCTTCAAGTCTGTGTCACTTTATTCTCATCGCCAGTGCCTTCCCCTCACCAAGCTGTGCCATGACCCCTGCTAAAGCTGGACCTCGGCAGTGGAGAGATTGTTTGATGAAATGGTGTGGACCTGGGGTAAGCAGACTAGGGCTCCAATCCAAACTCTAATACCAATTAGCTGCTTCTATTTAGTCCAAGCTACATGGATTCTCTGGACTGAACTATGAAGTAAGAAAGTTCCTTTAAAACCTGTGAGTTCTATGTTCAATTTTTGTTTGGAAGATCTGTCCAACGGTGAGAGAGGAGTGTTAAAGTCCCCCAGTATTATTGTGTTTTGGTCTATTTGATTCCTGAAATTGAGAAGGATCTGATTGATGTACATGGATCACCATTGTTTGGTGCATAAATATTTATGATTGTTATGTCTTGCTGATTTTTGCTTCCTTTAAGCAGTATGAAATGTCCTTCTTTATCCCTTTGACTAACTTTGGTTTGAAGTCTGCTTTATCTGAAATGAGAATGGAAACCCCAGCTTTTTTACTCAGTCCATGTGCATGGTATGCTTTTTCCCAACCTTTCACCTTTAGTCTGTGGGCATGTTTTTCTATGAGATGAGTCTCTTGTAGGCAGCATATCGTTGGGTCTTTCTTTTTAATCCAGTCTGCCAGTCTATGTCTTTTGATTGATGAGTTTAGGCCATTTACATTCAGGGTTATTATTGAGATATGACTTGTATTTCCTGCCATTTTAGCTTTTTTGGGGTTTTTAGCTTAACTTTGTTTCTCCTTTGATTGACTCTTTCTTTAGGGTAGTTCCTCCCCATGATGACTGAGATTGTTATTTTTCGCTTCTTCCTCTTCAAATATTTTGTTGAGAATGTTCTGTAGGGTAGGCTTTCTCTTTGTGAATACTTTAAGCTTTTGTTTATCATGGAAGGATTTTATTTCATCATCAAATCTGAAGGTAAGTTTTGCTGGGTATAAGATTCTTGGTTGGCATCCATTTTCTTTCAGAGCTTGAAATATGTTGTTCCAGGCCCTTCTTGCTTTTAGGGTCTGGGCTGAGAAATCTGCTGATATCTGTATTGGTTTCCCCCTGTAGGTAATCTGATTCTTTTCTCTCGTAGCCTTTAAAATTCTATCTTTGTTTTGTATGTTAGGTATTTTCATTATAATGTGCCTTGGTGTGGATCTGTTGTAATTCTGTGCATTTGGTGTCCTGTAAGCTTCTTTATTTTCCATCTCATTCATCATATTTGGGAAATTTTCTGATAATATTTTCTTGAGCAGATTATTCATACCCTTGGTTTCTATCTCTGTGCCTTCCTCAATCCCAATTACTCTTAAATTTGGTCTTTTCATGATGTCCCATATTTGTTGGAGGTTTCGTTCATGATTCCTAACCATCTTCTCTGTTTTTTCGACTTTATTTTCAAGATTAAATATTTTGTCTTCATTGTCTGAGGTTCTGTCTTCCAAGTGATCTATTCTGTTAATTATGCTTTCTATTGAGTTTTTAACTTGGTTTATTGTTTCCTTCATTTCCTTGTTTCCTTCAAGAATTTCTGTTTGTTTTTTTCTCAGAATTGAAGTGATTTTTTGCTTCCTGCAATTGCTCTATTAGCTGATTATTCATAGCCTGAATCTGTTGTCTCGTCACATCATTCTCTTCTCGGATCATTTTAATTATGAACATTCTGAACTCCCTTTCTGTCATTCCTTCTACCATGCTGTCTTTGGGTTCTCTTGATATATCATCTAGGTTTGATTGGGACACTTTCTTCCCGTGTTTTCTCATGGTGCTCGTGTATCTTCCCCTCTAGTAGTGCGAATCCGAGGGATTGCAATTTCCCTGTGAAGACTTAAAGTGTCCCTGCAGATTTCCAGTTACTCACCTGTTGTTTGAGAGGTGCTTGATCAAACTGTGACCCAAGAAAGGTGCTGTCCCACTACCTCCAGGTTGGGAATGATCAATGCTTCTGGGCAGAGGCAGCCTAGTGTTGATAGACAATTAGATACAGCAAGGTGGTAGACTCCGGGCCTGGGTGTGGGCCTGGGCACTAGTTCAAGTTGGGGTGGTGTCACAGAACTGTGCTCAGTGATGGAGACACTGGGCTTGAGAGCCCAGGCTGACCTGAACTCCTCGCTGTGGGCTCAGGCGGTGGCAGGTGGTTGCTCTCTCCTGGGGACACTGTAAGATGGCGCCAAAGACCCTAAGCTCCTGGCTGGAGTCAGCGACCCCAGCAGCTCCCGGCCAGACCTCTCCAGGAGCCACGGCGCAGTGGCTCGGAAGACCGGCTGCCACTCGGAATCCCCAGGCAGCCAGAGATGGACCCTCTCTGCCAGGGAAGCTGCAAAAATCAAAACCTGTGAGTTCTATAATTTAAAAGTTGATTGAAATTTATATGCATTAGTCCATGTTATATACATACAGTTAAGACAGCTGAGGAATTAGCTTCAATCTAAAGCCACTCTCTTTACTAGAGATATGGAGGCCCCTTTCTGGTAAGTGGATTGCAAAAGACATAACAAACAGAAGTTCATGCATTTTGGAGCTGCAAGCTGTCTTGCTGGGAATGACTTAATTGTCACCTGTGCTACCCGGTAAGATTTAGCTTGAGATTGATGAACCTCTTCTGGTTTCAGAATCAATCCCCTCTCATTATCAAAAGCTGGTGCTTCCAGCATTTTATCACTGGAGCTCAACTCTCTTTTCTAATTCAAAAACACTGCAAATGGGCAGCCCATCCAGGACATTCTCCTCTGCTTGTATCAGCCAAGCATGCTGGGTATAAACAAAGACTCAAGACCAGCTGGAGCCTTTAGCCCTTCCAGAAAATGAAGTGGTATCATCTTCATTCTAACAGTCTTTTCTTCTTTTAATAGCAGATATATGTTGATTAAGTATTATCCCCGCAGTGGCACATGCCTGTAATCCTAGCAAGTTAGGAGGAAGAGGCAGGAGGATTGCAAGTTTAAGGTTATCCAGATCAAATTAGCCGGACCCTAGCTAGAAAATTTTTTTAAAAGGCCAAGGATGTAAATCAGTGGAAGAGCATCCCTGAGTTCAATTCCTAGTAACACACACACACACACACACACACACACACAATCACCCCATTTAATTTTATTTACTTCTTGTCCTGTTGGTTCTATATTCCCAGTCAAACTAACTTTCTAACGAATAACATTTTTTATAATGTCAGATGTCTTATATAAATGCAATTCCAACTATAAGTGTTATAATCTGAAAGGATTTACAAATATTTGGATTTCAGTTTATTAGTCTAGTGTTTATCAACCATTTTCCAGTTTCTAACATACTAGAAACAATGCATAGAGAATCCAGTTTACCTGGAAATCCTGGAGAGGGGAAGCACTGAAATTGGAAAGGTCATCAGAAAATAAGCCATTGAGAGATTGAAGTAAATATAAAAAATATTTAAAAGAAATAAGAAGAAAAGGAAGCCATATAAGGAAATTTCACATCATTCTCAGTAGAGGTTACCATAACAGCTGATCTTGATAGCCTATCTCTTAAGTACTGACTTAGGAACTTCTATAAGATATTCAAAAATATTTTCATTCCCATATAAAAGATACAAGTCAATTATTTTGCATTGTGTTCCTGAATTTATCAAATGTACTACTGGAGATAATTGAAATTATTTGCCTAAGAACATCCTATTCAAATATATTTCAAACTAGTTGAACATTTTGGAGATAGCATTTAATAAATTTTGGAAAATGCCAGTAAGTGTCACAAACCCAGTAAAAGAAAAGGAGCAAGGAAGGCTGAGCTTCTATGCGAAGCTTCATTTTACCCAGCTATAACTTTTTAAACTTATGAAACACAGTCTTGCTGAGGAAAAATATTTCTGCAGTTGTTCTCTAAGAGAGAAATCAAAATTCTATTAGACTAAATAACTTCCTACACAACCTTGTCCATTTCTTTCTAACCTGTCTAATTTTTATGGCAATGCTAAACTCGGTGTAGCTTTTGACAAATGTCCCCCAGCTCCTCCCATTTAGCATAGTTCTTTTATTCCTACCTAAGGAAAAAAAAATGTAGACTAACATCAATAAACAAAAGTATTTATTACAGCCTTTTCTGTAATTACAAAAAAATTAACACCTAATGATAAATAGCAGCCATTATATGAATCCTGTACTATCAAAGAAATGTAATCAATGTATTCTAATTAAAAAGAAATTTTAGGAACTAGGGATGTAGCTCAGTGACAGAGTGCTTGCCTAGCATGCATACAACCCTGGGTTTAATAATTCCTAGTACTGAAAAAATAAAAAGAAGAAATACCTGTATTTATGTGGGTTTGTCTCTGTGTCCTCTATTCTGTACCATTGATCTACCTGTCTATTTTGGTGCCAATACCATGCTGTTTTTGTTATTATTGTTCTGTAGTATATTTGAAGATCTGGTATTGTGATGCCCCCTGCTTCGCTCTTCTTGCTAAGAAGTGCTTTAGCTATTCTAGGTCTCTTATTCCTTCAAATGAATTTCATGATTGCTTGCTCTATTTCTATGAGGTCTGTCATTGGGATTTTAATTGGAATTGCATTGAATTCGTATAGCGCTTTTGGTAGTATGGCCATTTTGACTATATTAATTCTGCCTATCCAAGAACATGGAAGATCTTTTCATCTTCTCAGACTTTCTTTAATTTTTTTCTTTAGTGTTCTGTAGTTCTCATTGTAGAGGTCTTTCAACTCTTTTGTTAGATTGATTCCCAAGTATTTATTTTTCTTGAGGCTATTGTGAATGATATAGTTTTCCTAATTTCTCTCTCAGAGGATGCATCACTTATGAATAAAAATGCATTAGATTTATGAGCATTAATTTTATATCCTGATACTTTACTGAATTCATTTATGAGTTCCAGAAGCAAGTTGGTGCAGCCACTCTGGAAAGCAGTGTGGAGATTCCTTAGAAAACTTGGAATGGATCCACCATTTGACCCAGCTATCCCACTCCTTGGCCTATACCCAAAGGACTTAAAATCAGATTACCTCAGTGAGGCAGCCACATCAATGTTCATAGCTGCTCAGTTCACAATAGCTAGATTGTGGGGCCAACCTAGATGCCCTTCAATAGATGAATGGATAAAGAAACTGTGGTATATATATACACAATGGAATATTATTCAGCCACAAGGAAGAATAAAATTATGGCATTTGTAGGTAAATGGATGATGTTGGAGACTGTTATGCTAAGTGAGATTAGCCAATCCCCAAAATTCAAAGGCTGAATGGTCTCTCTGATAAGTGAATGATGATGCATAATACGGGGTGGAAGGATGGCAAGAATTGAGGAAGGATAGATAGCTTAGAGGGAAGGGAGGGGTGGGGTCAGGGTGGGGGGGTAAGAATAATAATAGAATGTGTGACAGACATCATTGCCCCATGTACATGTATGAATGAACAGATGGTGTGACTCTACTTTGTGTACAACCAGAGAAACAATAGCTGTATTCCATTTGTGTTCAATGAATCAAAATTAAATAAATTAAAAAAGAAAGAAAGAAAGAAAAAGAGCTGGATGCTAAAGCACACAGGCAGCTATAATCTCAGCAACTCCAGAGGCTGCAGCAGGAGGAGAGCAAGTTCAAGTCCAGCCTTAGCAACTTAGCATAACCCTGTCTTAAAATAAAAAATAAAAAGGCCAAGGATGTAAAAAAATAAATAAATAAATTTTAAAGGTATGATAAAATGCTCATGATATCTTAAATAAAATGATGGCATGAAATAATGAGTGTCTTTTCATAATACTACATATATTTATATTAAATTCTTTATAAAATAGGACATAGATTAGATAAAAATTGATAGAGTACTTATGCTTTGATGCTATGAAGGAGTTGAAATTTTTATTTGTTTCCTATAATTTCTACATTAATTTTACAATTAAACAAAAAGGGAGAGAGAGAATATTCCAAGCCCTGTACAGGCTAGGTACATCAGGTCTCTATCTGCTTCACTCAGATTTAATTCATTTATGTTGACCTCTGCAGAGGTTATTTAAAGTACGAATTCTAGATGCTTATCATAAGCCTATTTTTAACAACAGGTACTGGCAGCCAATAGTTAAGCAAAACATGGAGAGATTTTTGGATCAAATAAATATAGGAAGCCAAGTCTAAGTCACAAAGGCAGAAGCTTAGTGTCCAAATCACTAATAGCATTGCTCACATGGACCTTAGATGTCATCTGTCAGAAAGGAGTTGTAGAAGATGTGTAAGCCCAAAACTGGACAACTTTTTTTTTTTTTAAACACAATTGGTTTTAATGATTAAAACAGTGACTTAACAGGTTTATAAAACAACCATTAACTAGGGGAAGCCCTAGAATCAGAAATAAGAATTTTAAAATTGCATGCAAAATCTAGATACCAAAACCCAAAGCAATACCAAAAAATCTCAAGCTTTGTAGCATAAACTCCAGGTCTTTTTATTTTTAATTCTTGGTAATCAAAATATGTGCACTTTCACATACTCCTGGTTGTGAGGGATTAAGCTTATTCATATAGTATTGCAAATATCTTTCACAGATGGGACACACACTTTTGATACAGACAGAACAATATCTCTGGTAGCCTGACTTCTATCATTCTTCTGACTCCCTGATACCCTGATGCCAAACTGAGAGACCACAGAGTCCATGTCCTGTTTAAAGTTTGGCTTCTTTTTTGCCAGTGTCTGTCTCTACTCTCATTCACTGATTGGCAGATAAAGTCATCAACTCAGCATTTCAAGCAGCCACCAAACACCAGACAAGGGCGACTTCTACAACAGGTACCTATAGATCCTTTCACCCAGGACTGTCAAGACTCCAGAATCTTTTCTCTTGCTTGCAGATCTATATTGCACAAATTCTGAGAAAAACAGAATATAAAATAAATGAAAATTCACTTACTGCTTTTAATGTATAGTCTATGCATGAGAATATATAATTTTAGAAAATAAGCAAATTGAATAATTAAAGCCTGAATAATTAAATATAAAATTTTTTGTTCAACTTTTTAAGTAGCATTTTTATGTTTACTAATATTAGATAAAGCAATGCAAACATAATTGACAGGCTGAGGGAAAGATGAACATTTTAAGAAAAGACCCTCACAGTAATATTTTTAGTTGAGTTTCCTCTGAAAACAAAAATTCCTGTTTTATAATTTCAATTCGATCATGTCCTCTCGATGGAAACTCTATTTTGATAAACTCTGTTTGGGACAAGATAAACAGCACTAGATATAAGAATTCCAGTTCTCTGATTTTGGGCAAATATGCATTACATGAATTTTCCAGATAAATAAATTGAAACTTATAATAATAAAGGGAATTTCTTGATTTAACTGAATTAATGAGTTTAGGGAGGAGATCCCTCATCCATTTTCCTTGCATTTGTCACATTATGTTGATAGACATTTTGACATTAGCATAGCTTCAGAAACAAATTGCAGAAAACTAGAGGCTGATAGAACCGGGCTCATTTTGTCAGGAAAGGAAGAATACATAGCTAAAATATTAGGTCACTCAAAATCCTCTTTCTCCCAAATTGGACCTTTTAACATGCAACACATTAAGCAGCACTGCTAGGTTCTTTTTTAGACTATGCAAATGATTGGCATCTATGTAGAGAACATCTACACCAGACACATGACAGATAAATGTTTAGACTGAAAACCTATGACTAGTAGAAAACATATATGTTCTCCCAAATTATGGCTAGGCTGATGGAACAGATAATCTAAGTGAGAGAGGATGAAAAAGCTGAAGAATTATACTTGCATAAGTATTTAAGAATGAAAGGTAATCTCCATTTCATTGTTTCAATCAAAATTACTTCATTGATTTTAACATCATATAAGACCATTTTTTCTATCGTCAGGAAAATTCCTATTTTGCTACATTATTGTGCTCTTTTAAATTTTTTTAAATTAATTTAATTTTTAAAAACATTTTTACACTCTTCATTTTGATTCATTTTACACAAATGGGGTACAAATTTCCATTTCTTTCTTTTTTAAAAAATGTATTTATTTTTACAGGCTTCATTTTGATTTATTGTACACATATGGAGTACAAATTTTCATTTCTATGGTTGTGTATGATGTACATACAAACCATTCATGTTAATCATACATGTACATAGGGTAATGATGTCTGTCTTATTCCACCATTTTCTCATACCCCCTCCCTCTTCCCCTCTCATTTCCCTCTTCCTAATCTAAAGTTCCTCCATTGGGCTCTCGCCCCCCACCCCGATTCTATATCATCATCCACTTATCAGGGAAAACATTTGGCCTTTATTTTTTGGGGATTGGCTTACTTCACTCAGCATGATAATCTCCAATTCCATCCATTTATCTGGAAATGCCATAATATTATTATTCTTTATGGCTGAGTAGTATTCCATTGTGTATATATATACCACAGTTTCTTTATCCATTCATTTGTTGAAGCGCATCTAGATTGGTTCCATGCTCTCTTAGACTAACAAAGCAAGGTTTCCTATGTCAGGAACCCAAGGGCAAAACTGAAAGAGAAAGTAGCTAGCTGGGAATCCTCCAAGTTTGATCACATAAATGGGAATTTTAAAATTTCTTGTTAAATCCCAAAATATCAGGCTCACTATCAAAAAAGAGGACAATGTTAATAGAATAGTTATATTAAATAAATATAACTTTATAAATTATCTATTGACAAAGATTTATTGGGTCCTAACTATTGATCGACTGCTTTATGTGTTTCATATAACAAAGAATAACTATGATAAAACAAAACAGAAAAAAAATTCATGCTCAGGGAATTTACAGCCTAACAAGTATGATAGATATAAATAAAAATCTCAAAACTGAATAATGAATGTTTCATTCAGAGATTATTATATCACATAACAATCCTGCAGTGAGAATTTGACCCTTTGGAGGAACAAAAATCATACAAAAGCAAACAGAACAGTAAATAATTTTTACTGTTCAGAACAGCAAAACAGTAAAAGAGAAAGGCAAGTGGCAAAAAAAACATGCAGACAGTTACCATGTTGTGTAAAAATACTATAGATTATTAAATACTCTGTCTTCAATGTGATTAAAAAGCCATCAGGATCTTTATGTAAGGATCACTTCTTTTATATTAAGCAAATATTAGTGTATAGATAGAACTCTATACTGATGTTATTTAGTGACTCATACAAATCACTAAAAAATTAATAAACTTAATTACTATGTGGATACTTCTTTCTATGCTGAGGAGCCTCAATCCTAACCCAGAGAAAAAGGATTCTGTAGTAACCATGATATCTGGTTTCACCTTGGCAGGGAAAGCTTTCTGGCTTTATCTTACCAATCACATCTGTGAACCCCATTGCTGGTGTGCTCACTGTTAAGGCTCTCTTGCTCCGGAGAGACTTCTACAGACTTCTGCAGAAAAACAAGCTGTTAGAAAATATTCTCCAATAACAACCTTTTCAAAAACCCTTTTTATGGTAATAGCCACAAAAGACTGCTTGGTGGTTGTTTTTTCACTTTCCTGTACCTGGTCATACTTTAAGATACTATCTATTCCATAATATCCTGGAAATACTCTGGGCATATCACAATGATTTTGAAGATCTTTGCAAACAAGAAGGTAGGTAGCAAATAATCCCTACTAGTTCTGCCAGATATTTTTATCAGTGGAAAATACTTCATTCTTTGCAAAATGAATACTCTTCAAAGCTACTCCTGTCTCCCTCTAGGTCCACAATAATACAGCTGTGCAACGCGTTTTGCTTGTGCTTGCTATGGAGTAGTTTTGTCAGCACGCTAGGTACCAGTGGTATTGGGGGACACATTGCAATTTGTGTGTTCACTATTTGCAAGTCCCATCTGAGGTGTTTTCATTGAAACTATTTTCCTAAAAACTCTGGGTGTTTTCAGTGGATCTCAGTGTTAACTT
>JAJEJO010003998.1:312126-365279 GCA_020662805.1 Glaucomys volans | reverse complement strand
ATTCCTGACCATTAGTGATATATGTGTTGTTTTAACCCATTAAATTTTGAAGCATTTTTTTACAGTAAACAATAGAAAACTCATAGAGTGTTTATTATGTGAAGTGTTTCTGCAGAGAAAATTGAGAATGCCTCTCATTCCAATACAGAGAAAGTAGAATGGTATCTCCTTTATTTGTGAACAGCTCTCAGGAAGAAAAGGGTCTTAAAAAGCCACATAAAGTTTTGTTTAGACCCAAAGTGATATGAGTGCAATGAAAGGAGACAAATATTTCCTGGACCCTTCAGATGGGACTGACATGTACTGAAAGGATGCGGAAACTTCAGAAGCTGTGCATAAATTATTTTGACACACACACAGACACACACTTAAAAAAAAAAACCAACAGATTGCAATATGATAAAATACATTTCTCAAAGGATTCAGCATTGTGGGATAACAAATGACAGACTCTGATTCACAAGAGTACTCAAATACCCTGCCTTCTTCTTCAAAGAACTCAGAATTGAAGTACCTCAGATTAAATTTCCATCAGGAAGTGCAATAGATCTCAAAATGTAATTCATGGTGATCTTAAACAAACAAATGAATGCATAAATTTGAGTAAGTAATGTTTCACACATACTCAAATTTCCTTCCTGAGATTCAAGCTATGATAATAAAGTAATGCTTTTCTCCTGTAATTCGTAAACATAACCAAACCTGTTGATAGTTCAATGACAATGAACTTTACATTAATCAAATGTTTTTGTCTACATTTGAATAGTTATCAGTTCAAATCCCCGAAATAATAATAACACAAATTACAAAATTACTGTAAATAATTTTAACAAGAAAACAGATGACTTCTATTTTAAAAACTGCTACTTTAAATAAAAATTGATTAATATAATTTTAGGTTCATATGCAATTATAATAAATAGAAATCTTGTGTGTCTTTTATTGTTTCCCCTAAATATAACATGTTGTAAGATTATAGTAAAATGTCACAAGCAAGAGATTGATCTTGATACAATCCACTAATCTTATTCACATTTCTTCAGTTTTACTTACACTTTCTGTAGTGTATATGTGCCTGTGTATTTAGCTTTAGAGACTTCTATCAAATGTACAAAAATTAATGTATCCACCACCATGGTCAATATATGTTCCCACCAGCAATGCATTTTTTTTCTTATTTTTTCAAGCAAAACAAAATCAAATTTAATGGTCTTAAATGCAAAAGTAAAAGCAAACAACAAACACCAAAAAGCAAAATAAAATTAACAGAACAAATAAATAAAATTAAATAAATTTTAAAAATCCAGAACAGAGAAACCCAAAATGTGAAGGCAATTACAAGGAGAATTTTGAGGGTTAATCTTTAAAACTTCAAATTAAAGGTTTTTCTTAATAGATAACTGGCAAGAAGTACTTTTCTGCTAAGTGTTCACATGAAAAAAAAATTCCAAAATAAAATCCAATTAAGAAAAAAGTCTAGCACTCACAAGGAGGGATGGGAGAAATATAATGCTCAAATGTTTATGTGTTAAATGCTTGTTATGTATTATTAAAAAAATAGAGCTACCTTATGCATTCAAGCATGCTAAATGCTGTTGGAAACTGGAGAAATCATTGTGAGCAATGGTATCTGATGTGTGGGGCCCTGTGCATGCAATGTGTGGACAGAAATTCAGGATGTCACGGCAGCTGCGCATCTTCAGGCATGCCTGGAGCTCAGGACGGACTGAAATATACTGGAGTTTCCCTAAAACTCGTAGGTCCATTCCCATTGGTGCCCAGGCTTATGAAACACCTCTGTGTCCTTCTTTAGAAGGCCCAGCCTGGCCTGATGTGTGGGACTCTCCCCTTACTGGTAGTGGCCCATGTTAAACTGGACCACTGCCACTCCCAGGACCACTCTGCAGAGCCCAAGACTGAGTGATCAGCAGATGGCAGTGGGAACTGTTTGGGGAAAACATTTGCTGTCAACCAAAGCATATGTTGCTTAAAATGTTGAAGCAGTTGAGAAAAAGCACACTCAGCATCTAACATCTTTAGATTAAAAACTAATCTAATTTTTTAAAAAATCTAGTTTGTGTAGACATCAAATGAAAGGAGAGTTAGTCTTAGAAGTAAAGCATGTTTCAGTTTCCCCACCATCCAGAGGGACCGGTGAGTCAATGCAGTCTACTCAGGTTTCTGATTAATTTATATTTTAAGGAAAATCACTTAAGAAACTTAAAATTGGTTAACATTGTGGAGATTTCAAACATTTGAACATGTGAGTTCCATCCCAGAGTATAAAAATTGTTTCACTTCTCATTTAAACTATAAACACTTGGTGAAAATTGGCCCAAGATGAATTGTACACTAACAAAAATGTTACAACTTCTTTACCCAATTATCTACTTTGCACAGAAAAAGAAAGAAACAATGAAACAAAAAACATGGGTGAGTTATTTGTAGGACTTGTTGGTTTTAGGGAAATCTGTAAGATTTTGTGCTCCCAATGGTGGCCACTCAGATTTGCTATGGCCATTGCAGCTTCTTCATAGTTTGTCATGGTCACAAAACCAAACTCTTTGCACTTGTTGGTGTTGAAATCACAAATCACTTTGACATTGGTGACTGTGACAAAGGGACCAGACATCTGCCAGAAAGGATCCCCTCATCAGCATATTCCCCAGAGTTGCAGATGAAGATGCACCAGCCCGGAAAGGCATTTCCTAGGACATTGACACCAGAGAACCTACTCGTGACCGACACCCCAAGGGGGCCTGGTGATGTATTGGGCCTCAGAACCACTTTGTAGGTGCAGTACAGCTGAGAGAGCAGCATTGCATCTTTTGTTCTGATTGGGATTGGCTGCAGACTTCACTGTGATGAACTCGATGATGATGAACTTCACTGTGATGATCTGGAGGTTTATGATCATTAAAATTGGGCAATGGCTTCTCTGCTTCCAACCATTGGTCAAACTGGATGAAGACAACTCCTTTGGATAAACCTGTGGTCTGATTCACAAGAATCCAAGAGTTGATGATTTGTCACGACCTTCTGGGTCATGGTTGTACTGATGTTCAAGTTGGTATCTTTGTTGACTTCTAAGCTTGGGTGAGCATATGACACACCAATAGTTTTTGACTGAAGCCTCAGACCATTCAGCGTGCTGATCGATCCCGGTCCTTGGCAGTCACAAGATTCACAAAGTGGTTAGCCTAAGCTGTGTCCTGCTACTTTATCCCATATAAGTTTGACAGATTCAACTTCACCAGTGCTGTTGAATAGAGTATGCAACTCGACCTGGGTCATATCCTGAGGGAGTAGTTGAAAATCACTCATTCTCCCAATGTTTTCCTTGCAGTCTTCAGCCGTGTGTTCTTTATAACCATTAGTCATTATATTTCTTCAAAATCTGGATGCAGGCTGGCACTAACAGTTCTGCTCTGCCTATTCTTCTCACATTTTTTTAGTTATTATAGTTAAGTATGCAATGATATCTCTCCCTGGTTTATATTTGCATTTCCCTGATAGCTAATGATCCAGAACATCCTTTCATGTTTGTGTGACTTTTGTTTTTTGGACCCTTTTTTTTTTTTTTTTTTATTTCCTTTCTTAATTGAAAGGTATTCTCATGGCCTTTGCTCATTTTTTAATGGGAATATACAGCATATTTTTTTTTTACTATTGAATTTCGAGAATATTTATACATTGGAACCATGAATCCTATGTTGAATACCTAATTTGTTAATATTTCTCCAAGTCTGCAGTTTGTCTTTTCATCCATTTCCCATGGTCTTTCTTGGTGGCATTGGAGTGATATGGGAAAGGAGTGAGCTTATGAAGGCTGTCTTGTCTTGTTAGGTTGAGTTGGGAACTGAGAGGCCTTGGGCGCCTTCTTCTGGGGGTGACACAAGACACACTGTCGCTGTGTGCTTCTTCCAGTCCTGAGTCTCAAATCAGTTTGCCTTCTCCTTCTTCAAAACTCCCAAAGGTCTCCTTGGACTGCCTCTTGCACTACTTCTAGGGTTACAGTTGTACTCATGAGGAAAAACAGAGAAACTATCCACAATATCTTGTCTGGACTGGAATTATAAGCATTTTTAAACAGCCTAAATAATGGGAGAAAATATCGGCCAAAGATATATCTGATAAGTGATTAATATCTAGAATATATGAAGACCCAACAATAAAATAACCTATTTTAAAAATGGGCAAGGAAATCTGATATATATTTCTCTAACACAGTGATATGAATGACCAGTAAGCACATGAAAAGATGTTCAATATCACTATCTATTAGAAAAATGTGAATCAAATCTATGATGAAAAATTACTTCACAATGATTAGGGTGACTTTTTATGCTTATTTTTTAAAACCCAAAATAAAATAAGTGTTGGTGAGGATTTAGAGTAAATTGGAACACCTGTATCTCGCAGGTGGGAATGTAAAATGGTGTAGATAGAGTAGAAAACAGATGACTTCTGAATGAATAAACAGAGTTATCATAAGATCCAGAAATTTCATTCTAAGTACGCCCCAAAGAATTGAAAGCAGATACTCAAGTACTTAACACCAATTTTCATAATAGAATTATCTCCAGTAATCAAAATGGAGAAGCGAATTACATTTCTGTCACTAGAAGAACGGGGAAACAATATGTGGTATACAATGGAATTTTATTCAGCCTTAAAAAGGAATGAGATTCTAATGCATGGCACAACAAAGATAAACCTTGAAAACAATATGCTAAATTAAGTAAATCAGGTACTTGTTTAAAAGATAAATATGATATCAAGTACTTGGAATAGGCAATATCATAGAGACAGAAAGAAATAGGGGTTACCAAGGGCTGAGATGCGGTCAGAAGTTAGGTTTTAGGGGCATAGAGTCTCTGTTGTGGAAGAACAAAAAGTTCCAGAAATGGAGGGTGACAATGGTTGTACTATATTGTGAATATACTTTCTTGAACTATAGGCTTTAAAATGGTCAAAATGCATATTTTGTGGTATGTGTACTTTATAAAAATTTTTTATAAACCACACAAATAAAAAAGAAAAAAAAGATTATAAAATGTGAACTGAAAACTTGAATGCTATTGCTAATATTGGAGGAGCAGACTCAACATTAAGTAAACTTCATAACTCAAATAAATATATATACTTAATGGATTTTCAACCAGCTTATCTGGGGAACATGATGGGAAAAAGAGCAAACTGAATATAAATTTTAGATGAAAAGTAAATTTGTAAAGCAATCAATAAAACTTTAAAAAAGAAAAAAATCAATTAAAACAACCTTATACACTAACACCTCCTATAAAACTATAAAAAATTGTTTTCTAAGTTTAAATTGACAGAGGATAATAGAAAAATCAGTAAAACAATAGAGTTTGCAAATAAAAAACAAATGAGAATTCATGTAATATAGATGATTTTCAGCCAAATAGAAAAATATTGCTTAATAAATTATATTTGCATGAGTTAGCTTGAAAAATAAAAGTATTCCTTTATAAATGCAAAATACATTTTTAAGAACTACAAGAGAAATGTATTAATGAAGAAAATAAAAAAAATAAGTGTTTAGAAGAAATTTTTTGGAAAGACCTAACTCCCAGAAGCAAAGATATAATGAAAGTCATCTGAATATTTTATATTGCAAAAGGACCTTTTAAACAAAGTAAATAGACAATGATGGGCTGGCTGAAAATGTTTTGTCTGAAAGAGAAAAATTTGACATATAACAAATATTCAAAAATATTTTAAAAGCCTATAGAAAAACTTCAGGAAAAAGCAAGTTTTAAAAGTCCAAGAAATCTGAATCCCATAGAAGATGAATGCAAATAGCTAATAAATATAAATAATTTCCAACTTTGCATATTAAGTTTAGCATTGATGACATTAAAATAAAACCTCAACATCAGTAATCATAAGCAGAAATAGCAACATCAACAACAGTAATCAAAATAAACTCCCATTCCTGGAAATACTGGGAACTAGACTCTCATGTGACATCTTTCCATGAGATAACATACATGCTGCTGAAAATTCCAACATGCCGATAGCTTCTGAGGACACAAAAGCACAGCAAACATTCAATGGCAGGGCAGAAAAACATGTGTGTTGTGTTGAGAGGAGACAAATGGTTGATAGTTGAAAGGGAGCATTTTAGAGCACATGATACTTTTAAGAAAGCCTTTCACCCAAACCAGTATTTCACTGCTAAACCCTCATCCAGAGGAATGGAAGAAGCTAAGTGGAAGTTATCTCCAAAGATTTGGCAAACAAATAAACCGACCTCTTTTATTTTTAAAAAAACTTTTTTTAATTTGTCCTAATTATTTGTACATGACATTAGAATGCATTTGTACCTTTTTGTAAATCAAACATAAATGGAGTGTAATTTCACTTTTTTCTGATTGTACATAATATAGGATCACATCAGTCATGCAGTCATATATGTACATGAGATAATAATGTCTATTTCACTCTACTATTCTTCCTATCCTCTACCCCTTCCCTTCCCTTTGCTTCCTCCTACCTAATATAAAGTAACCTTATTTTTCCCTAGCACCACTCCCCCACTCCTTATTGTGAATTAGCATCCACACAATAAGGATTATTATAAGAGAAAACATTAGGACTTTGTTTTTTGGGGATTGGCTTATTTCGCTTAGCATGATATTCTCCAACTCCATCCACTTACCTGTATATACATATGTGTATATGTGTGTGTGTATACATATATATATGTGTGTATATGTACATATACATATATATATATATATATATCTCACATTTTCTTTATCCATTCATCTGTTGAGGGGCATCTAGTTTGGTTCCATAATTTAGCTATTGTGAGTTGAGCTGCTATAAATATTGATGTGGCTGTGTCACTGTTGTATGCTGATTTTATAAACTGAGGTATAAACTGAGGAGTGGGATAGCTGGGCCAAATGGTGGTTCCATTCCAAGCTATCTGAGGAGTCTAAAATTACTTACACATGACTCTGGGATCCATGGTTTTAGGAGAACTTTTCCTGCAAACATGAGATTGAAGAACAATTTCTATTTTGTAACTGCTGAATTATTCCCTTGCTAGACAATGACATGCTACTTTCATATTCAAGAAAAAAATAACACTGAGTGAGATCCCCTCTTTCCACCTAAGGTATACATATATGACTATAAAAGCATCCAAAATTATCTGTAGTCTTGAATGACTATTGTAATATTAATAGCTTCCTGTTAATAACAGTTTACAATTATAACTTGAACAGAGTCTGCTATGACTAATAGTAATCGTATAACAACCTGTTTGGAAATGCTAGCAATATTTTTTACTTTGAGGGGAATGGGGATAAAACTCAAATAGGCACAAGAAAAATAAAAGGACTACGTGTATGTAACCATGCCGTTATTATTATCAGAATTCTATATCAGAAACTCCAAAGTGCTATTTGTGTTCTGAAGTATGAAAAATGATCAAGGTCTTCAGATACTGAAGTACTTCAGATACTTCAAATACTACATTGCAAGACTAACATAGTAGATTTGTAGATTTTAGATTACAGAAATAATCTTTTTATTTTTCAAGACTTAGTGAGGAAAGCAGAACTTGTCCATTTATAGTAAGAACAACTAAGATTTTCAGTGAATTTTACAAGTTCTAAGTAGTATCCTAGGAATAACTTTACATTCATTTATTGATTTAATCATTTTCAATGTATGAAATGCTAATTCACTATTCCATCCACTTTATACAGTTTGAAACAGAGATTTAGAATGATCAACTTTCCCTAAACCTTAAATATCATTATCAGAAAATAAAGAGACATAGGTGAGCTAAGAAACTATAGTGACGACACTTTTGTTATTGGACCTAAATATCCTCTTTAACTGAACAAGTGAAAATTCAATGCTTGATAGAAAAAAAACTTAAAAGTGAACAGGATATTCAGCACATGCTAGGTATTTAATTTGATCAAATGTGGGGAATATAGATTTTGTTTGTCACATGCATAAGTAAAATTTTTTTATGGACTTCATTATTCAACTCACATACAATTTCAAAATGACTTTTCTTCTCTACTTTTTTGTCCATTGAGCTACTTGAGTCTTAGTGGTTTCCTAAACCTTTCTTAGTAATAGATGCCTTTAAAAGTAGTCAGAAAGTCACCAATCTTTTCAGAAGCACCTAATGTGCAAATACAATCATAGCCATATGTCGATACAACTGGAGATGGATTGCTGATCTGCTAATGTTCCACCCAGGTTAAAAAATTATCTATTTTCTTTTCTTTTTTTCTCAATCATATCAGTCAAGCAATTCAAGTCATCAAATTTGCACATTTCCACTAAACACCTATTTGATTTGTTTATAGTTTATAGATAAAGTTATGAAAAGTTCTAAATTCCTTATTTGGTTGTCTTAACTGATGTTCTTCACTGACTTCAGACCTCAGAGTTGACAATAATGAATTCATTAAATGATAGTATTCTTCCCTTTATTTTACAGGCCTTATAACATACTTCTTACATAATTTTCATATTAATAAGTGATGATATTTATGACCTGAACAAAGATTAATATTATTGCTTAAAAAGAATCAAGGGGAAATCATTTTGTTGCTGAATGCAAGCAGAAAGTGACTCCTTCCATCAGAAAAGGTTTGTAAATAGTACTGTCATGGCCTCTGGGGGAGGAGGAGGCTGGTCAGGGTAAAGAAGATGTAGGTGGCTCAGTAAGAAGAGTTGAAGCTTCATGCAGATATACTTGTCTATCTGGAAACATCTAAAGAAAGGAAGGAAAGTCATCCTTATAAATAAATTTTAAAAGATACTGCTAAATTTTTTACATTTGTGTTTGGAAGGCTAAAAGATTTTCAAAGTCTATGAAGACCTACGCCAATTGGGCAGAGCAACAATTATAGTCCACCAGTTGGAATAATCCTGTACCTAGGAGGAACCATAGCAATAGAACTTCATTACTTCACTGAAAGGTTGTTGGATTTTTCCCATTAAGGCCCTAGTAACACAAAGAGTTGAAATCATTCAACTACTAACGCATGAAATGAAGTTAGTGTGATGCAAATACAAAGGAAATTCTCAGAGAGAGAGGAGCAGTTATTTTAAAACATAGAAAGAAATTCTGAGGATTAAAAAAGAGCAAAGAGAAAACCAATATTGTTTGAGGCCACGTTGGTGACAGAAACTAATAAAAAAAAAGTCACTTGTGTATACTTTCAACATGACTAAATGAAGTACTAGGTTTCTATACTTTGTTCTGTTGTCTGTAACTTTTTTAAAAATAAAAATAAAATTAAGCCAATATTTTCCTGTGATTCCTGTGGGTTCTCTATTGTGTGGCCCCAGAGAACAAAGTTTTTTTTTTTAAGAAATATGAACTTCTGTGTTGAGGCTTTCTGTGAAAGAACATTCTGTGATGGGAAAATGAGTGCTCAGGGAATGTGCAGTGGGCATCCTTTGATTCATTCTGCTTACCATCTGTTTTCTCCTTCTGTAAGGAGGACTCCAGTGTTGACTCTTCCCGCAGTCTACATGTAGTTCTTTAGAGGAGCTACTTCTCTCTATTATGTTCTATGTTACCCTAGTAGGGCTTCTAATCACAGGGCTATACCCATCAGCCATGGAATGGTTCCAAGGACTGGATTTATGACACGAATCTTTCTGCTTTCCCTCAGATTGGGAGGAGTTTGTCCTCTCTGTGATGGCTGAACTGTAGTTACGCAAGCTCGTGCTTAGCTGTAGATATCTTCTCCCCTCCTCCCACTTCTTGTACAGTTAAGCAGTCTACATAGAGTTACAGACACAGAAAAAGCACATTTTCTCCCTTAATCCTAGTTGTTCTGAATTACAGGAATTAATAAGTTTTCTTCTTGTCTCATTTGGCTTTCTAACAGTTTTAAGAAGGAAGGGGGAAAGGAGAAGGATACTTGAAATCCAATTGCATGTTTCTGTAACTCCCTGAGATAATCGTGGTAGGTTAGTCATGATGCACAATAGTCTCCTATTTAACATGCAAACAGTCACAACAATAATAATATTTGGGAAATATATTAGATCCAGATTTAAAATTGCAACAAAAACTAAACTTCATTAATAAACTCTCAACAAAGTACAAGTGCTAAGTACCACTTTTCTTTATCAGCCTGGTTCTGTGTACTTCATTTCCACAAAGACAATATTTCATAAATCCTGAGGAATCTCAAACAGCTTCAAGCACTCTGCAAACATTAAACATGGACTCAATGATATGCTCTTATTCTCCATTACTAAAGGAGTGCCTGTTGGAGGAAAACATCTTTTCTTTTTTCTTATTTTAGTTCATTGTACATATATGGAGTACAACTATCATTTTTCTGGTTGTACACAAAGTAGAATCATACAATTTGCATATTCATGCATATACATAGGGTAAAGATGTTTGTCTCATTCTATTGTCTTTCCTTCCCACCCCTCCCCACCCCTCATTTTCCTTTATACAAGCCATCCCTTCTCCATTCTTCCCTTACCTTCCCCCACCCCCTCTATGTGTCATCAACCACTTATAAGAGAAATCATTCGACCTTTGGTTTTTTGGGTTTGGCTTATTTCACTTAACATGATCTTCTCCAATTCCATTTACCTGTAAATGTCATAATTTTATTATTCTCTATGGCTGAATAATATTCCATTGTGTATATATACCATAGTTTCTTTATCCATTCATCTATTGAAGGGCATCTAGGTTGGTTCCATAATCTAGTTATAGTGAATTGGGCTGCTATAAACATTGATGTGGCTGCATCATTGTATGCTGATTTTAAGTCCTTTGGGTATAGGCCAAGGAGTGGGATAGCTGGGTCAAATGTTGGATCCATTCCAAGTTTTCTGAGGAATCTCCACACCACTTTCCAGAGTGGCTGCACTAATTTGCAACCCCACCAGCAATGTATGAGTGTACTTTTTTCCCCACATCCTCGCCAACACCTATTGTTGCTTGTATTCTTGATAATAGACATTCTAATTGGGGTAAGATGATATCTTAATGTAGTTTTGATTTGCATTTCTCTTATTACTAGGGATGTTGAACATTTTTCATGTAACTGTTGGTTGTTTGAAGATCCTCTTCTGTGAAGTGTCTGCTCATTTCCTTAGCCCATTTATTGATTGGGTTATTTGTATTCTTGGGGTAAAGTTTTTTGAGTTCTTTATATATTCTGGGATAGAGCACTAATCTGTGTGTGGCAAAGATTTTCTCCCACTCTGTAGGCTCTCTCTTCACATTGCTGATTGTTTCCTTTGCTGAGAAAAAGCTTTTTAGTTTGAATCTATCCCAATTATTGATTCCTGCTTTTATTTCTTGTGCTTTGGGAGTCATGTTAAGGAAGTCTGGTCCTAGGCCCATATGATGAAGATTTGGACCTACTTTTTCTTTTATTAGGTGCAGGGTCTCTGGTCTAATTCCTAGGTCCATGATCATATAGCTCAGTTGGTAGAGTGCTTGTCTTGCAATCATAAGGCCCTGGATTCAATCCCCAGCACAGCAAAAAAAAAAAATCTTACTAATTATTCAAAGATGTGGGGTGGGAAAACAATCAAGGAATCTTCGAGTCATTCTACCTAGAAAACCTTTGAATCAAACATCCAAATTTGGTTGCCTGACAAAAGTCACCTGAGAATAATCTTATAAGTCTATACTACTCATGTTCCACTCCAGAGCTTTGCAACCTTGGAAACTGCAGGAATGTGCATTCTGATAATGTTTTTTCTTTATTTGTGATATTTACCCCTAAGTAAGAACATCTTCCATGATAAATTGATTTTCTCTGTCCATGTGCCTTTGTTAGCAGGTATGCTCTGAGACTAGAGATCTTTTGTAATCAATGAATCTGGTACAATGGGCATACTCAGTAAATTTTTGTATCATAAAGACATCAAACTTATTCGAGTTTTTAATTAATTTCTCTAGCAGAAAACATTTGAATTCCTGGTGTCATTTTTTTTTTCTATAAAATTAGTGTCCCTAGACCACTGCATCTTCTTGTTAATCACTTGTTTTGTCAAGACTAGGTAGGGTGTCTTGAACAAAACTGTACTATTCACCTACGATGAGTGTTGCATCCTGTGAAAAGCTGGTAGAGCAGGGAACAGAACAAGACAAAGATGAAGAGAAAGCTCAGCCTCTAGTGAACATGCAAACTTGAATTTCCCATCATTACTTACATACACAGATATGTGCCCTGATCTAGAAATATCCTATATGGCAAAGCAGAAGAAGAGTATTTTTTAAACATGGCCTTAGAATCATTGAGCAATGATGGAATTATGTCAATAAAAGTGTGTTCAAAGTTAAAGAGGCATGAGCCAGACATTTAGAATAAGTGGGTCAACACTGTTAAAGTCATAAGTCTTAAGAAACATGGGAATACCATTATTTTTTTCTCTAAAATGTTAGTGACCATGATAGAGGTTAATTTTTTTATTTGTGAAAAAATATTTTTCATGATCTAAACTCCACCCCACTTAATACACATATATTTTAAATTTTGATCAAAGAAGTGGAATAGTACAGAGCTTTATATAGTACATAGCACCCATCCCTCCTTTGTTATCCTTATGTTCCTTAGGAAAACACCATTATTCCACTCTGTGTCTTTGGGTTCGAAATAACATCACATTATAGACCTGAGATGAACTCCAGATGATAAGTAACCTCTATCCCTGACAACATTGATCCATTCTGAAATAACCATGTGGCCCAAATCATCTCAATAAGAATAAGCCCCACTTTTTCTAGTATCAATGTAAGCCTCAAGCTGCTTGGGACCTTGTTGGCACCACAGTGCTTGAGAATAATGAAGTCCATAAAGAACAAAGCACAAGCAACTTAGAGGAGAGTAAGAGAAAGACAGAGAGACATGTACTGAAAGACACAGAGAAGTCAGAGAGAGAGAGAGAGAGAGAATAAGTGATTATGACATTGGTTGAGTCTCTGATTGCAAAGGTGCCCCCAAGACCTCTCCCTTTGTGCTTTTCAATTATGAGCTAAATTCCTTTGTGGTTTTAAGTGAAATTGAGCTAAGGTTTTATGATGTACAACAATAAAAGTCCTATTTAATGCAAAGGGGCCCAGTGCTTTAGAATTAAGAAAAGCATGAAGAGGGTTTGGGAATCAGACTAGATCTAAGATGGGCTCAGGAGATATCAGACTCCCCTTCCTTGGGTTGTAAGATCATGGAAATACTAACCAATCCTAAAAGAAGGAAGACCAGTGTGTGTGTGTGTGTGTGTGTGTGTGTTCATGCACAGTGATGCTTTCATTTCCTTTATACAAAATGTCCCATCCAACCAGAGATTGATCAAGTTGTCAACCATTAAAATCATGTGGAGAATGGAGTTGGTGTACCAGACAAACTAGAAAGAATTACTTTATCATTAAAATTAACTTTTAAAATAAATAAATAAATAAATAATTTATGTATTAAACAATAATTTATAAAGTATTTTTAAATAAATCTTAATTTATTTTTGACATTAATAAAACCTTAAAACTATTACACATTTATGAAATCACATGTGATGTTTTGATAAATGTACACACTTATACAAATCACGGTAAATATATCTATCTCCTTGTTACCCTTTGGATCTTGCTTGTCCCCCAAAGACCCATGTGTTAAGGGCTTGATCTGCAGTCTATGGCACTATGGAGGTGTGGTGGGACCTTTAAGAGGTGGGGCCTAGAGAGAGGAAATTGGGTCATCAGGATCATGCTCTCGAAGGGAATGTTCTTCAATCCTAATACTGTTCCTCTCTCCCATTTTTGTTTCCCAATTGTAATAAGGTGAATAGCTTCTTCCACCATTATGTGCTGCTTTGCCTCAAACAGCCATGGAAACCTCTGAAACCATGAGGCAAAATAAAATCTTTCTCCTAACAAGTTCATTATCTCAGGTATTTTGTCACAACAACAGAAAGCTGACTTCTCAACCATTTATCATTTATTTATGAAGAAAACAATCTTTTCTTGTAGCCTTTTGAAATCTACAATATACTATCATTGTCGGCAGTTGATCTGTGCTCAGTAAGCATAATGGATAGGCACACTTATCTATCAACTGAAGACATTTTTAAGAGCTGAAGAGCATACTAGTAATAATGACACCAGAATAAAAATGATAAATCAGGTCTATCCCAAGAAAATCAAGATATTTATTTTACAAAAAAGATGGAAATTGGAGAGTGAAAAATTCTTTTTGTCCAAATGTCTCATGTTAAAATACTTTCTCTGCCTTTACATGATATTCAGCAAATCACTTTAGCATTCAGAATTTGTTTTCTCCTATAAAAATAGATTAAATTTTATCTTAAATGGTTGTTTTAAAAGTCAAGTTATAATGAATGTATGTACAGCTAAAAACTGTGAATTTCCTTTTTGTTTTTTTGAAAGTTCAATTTTCATGGAAGAAAAGAAAATCAAAAAGTCCAAATAGAGCTGGAGAGTGAAGAAAAGAAAATCAGAAGGGAAAAAGTGACCCAGAGTGTCTAAGTACATGTAGCACAGGGAAAGCAGTTGGTTATCTGAGGACTTTCTTGAAAGATGAGGGCAGCACCTGGAGATAATGTAGGTGCATGAGCATGTGTTGGCACAGCTCTGGTGAGTCTCTGTAATAAGAGTGCATTTGTAAGCATTTCCATCAGAGGAATTGATTATTGGGGATTTGGCAACCTTCCCAGTTTATTATCCAGGATAAACTCTGTACATATTTTCATCCACTTAGATATTATATCACCTCCTAAAAAAACATTGCCAGTAAACCTCCAAGCTTTCTCTCTTCTGCTTAACTCATTAGAAACAGCTGGTATAGACGTTCATTAATTAGAGTTCAGAGAGTCAGAGATCTTAAACACTAATCCCAGGTCAATGGCCACAGAGTTGTGTGAAGGCAAAGTAAATCACCTGAAATCTCTTTTTCCTAAAATGAAGGACCACTACTTTGTAGTACAGTTGTTGAGATAAATTATTCATCAGTTAAAAATTAATTCAAAGATCCACCACAAACCTTTGTACAATTACCTATTTCACTAAGTTTTTTTCTAATGTGCAAATTGAGAAGAACATTCACAACTATCACATCGAGTTACTGGGAGAATAGCATGAGGTACTCTGCTTGCTATATCTATCATAGTACTTGGTATATGTTAAGGGCTTGGTAGATGGTTTTTAAAATGCCCATGACCACTCTAAGAATATTGTAATACTAAACCTGATTGTAAAAATAAGATACTTTAACTGTGTTCCCATGCTCTGCAGTAGTTCTTGTTAACTTATTCCTTCTGGGGAACTAAAAATTTGTACCCTCCAATCAACATTTCCCAGGTTTCCCATCCCTACTCGAAAGTTTTGGCAACTACCTTTCTACTCTCTACTTCTAAAGTTTGACATCTTTAGATTGTTCATGAGGAAGAAAGTGTGGTACTGGTCTTTCTGTGTCTAAGTTATTTCACTTAGCCTAATGCCCTTCAGGCTAATCCATGTTGTCACGAATGACAGTCTCATTCTTTTGTAAGACTAACTAGTATTCCCTGTATATGCATGTGCGTATGTATTATTTGTGCATATATATGTATGTGTACATATATATTTTAGAATTGCTAAAAAGATTTCAAATGTTTTCACTACAAATAAATGATATATGAGGTGATAAGTGTGCTAATTAGCTTGAGTTAACCATTCCATAATACATATATGCATGAAAACCTAAATGTAAAAACCTGTTCCCTGAACCCCATAAATATATACAATTATAATGTGTCAAAAAAAATTAAATCAAGAAAAAACAAGTTAAAGTTTAATCCAATGAGTCTTATATTGATAGAGATTGTATTTTCCAAAGACTCTTACACTGATATGCATCCTATCCTAAACATTCTTGAAATATAATATTAACATGACTATGTTGGGAGCTGAACATAACTTTGTAACTGTGTAGACTAAGGTATTACAGAAGCACTTGTGCTTAATGACTTCAAAAAGACCTTCCATTTGGTCTCTGCTGAAGAAATTCTGTGGATATTCTGAGCCAACTTATAAGATACTTGTTCCTGGACATACCACATGGAGAGATCATATGAAGCCAGAGCTATCCAATGAGTCCCAGTTACCCTGGTTCCCCAATTTGTGGGACTATCTCAGCACTAATTGTCATATTTGACTGGTGAGCTTCAGAAGACCTCAGCATCTGCCTTTGAATCATTCCATTTAATGCTATGAAACAAGCAAGTTGTACCTGTCAAGTACTCCTCAAATTGCAGATTCATGAACAAATTAAGTTATTGATATTTAAGCCACTAATGTTTGGAGTGATTTGTTATTTGGTCATAGTAATTGGGATACCTAAGGATGTAAAAAAGAATGATTTCCATGCCCATTGACCTAACAGGAGCAAGCTTAACTTCCTAAATTTAGAATTCTAATACATTTTTCTTTACTTGTCGCCTTAACTATGTGCTGCAGATATGTGGACTCCATGACTCTGCATGTGTCTGGACAAACATCTAATTTCAGAGAAAACACAATTAATCTTGGACTCAAAAAAATATCCAAGGAGTAACTTGTCTGCTCCTAAATCTTCTTTGAGTCTTTATTCCATGCAGATTAGGCTTGACAATAAAAATGAGTTGCAGGCACCATGAAAATTTTAAGTTCAAAATATACAAATGGCACATATCTTTACTTTTTTCCTACATACTTGTTTAGGCAAATGTTGTTTAGACAAAAATCAAAACAGATTTTTTTTTCAAATGTAACTGTTCTTTTTATTTGCTGGTAAAAAATTCCTGACATGGTAAAATTATCATTTTAGATACATAAATTGACTATTTGGGTTTTTATATTATTATTATTGAAAAATCAATTCAAGTTCAAAGTGAATTTAATAGCTGATTATTCTGGATCAAAGAAAGAAAGGACAAAATACAGGTATTTAAATATTAATTCTACTTGTTCTCACTTCCTTCACCAAATCTATATGATTCTATGTTCAAAGTCATAGAATTTTGCATGCATGATTTGTCTCTGGCATATGTCTCATTTCAAAGTAGATAACAGAAAATAGATATTAATAAAGAATATGTGTTTTCCCTTTGCAAGTAAATTCTGCCTACTGAGCACTCATAATGATCACAAATTAATGGAATATGTGAAGAATTAAAATTTAAAATGCCAATGCTTTGAAACAAACTTAAAAATTCAAATTAGACTTGTCTCTTAGAAGAGTAGAGAATGGGCTAATCAAATCTGTTGCAGTATTCACTTAAAAATATTCTTAGAAAGTTATGGTTCAAAGTAAGACAAATTATGAAATGTTGCAAACTGAGTCCTATTAAGAAGGCTTTCCCATCTACTTCAGCTTGATTCTTTTTGTACTTTCAGTTATGTTTATTATTTCTTCTGCAGCTATATGTTTCCAAACATTTAATGCAGGTAGTTGAAAATACTTCATATTTGTACCAATTTGCTTGTAAATTATAGGGTTATTAAGGAATTACCATGGAACTATGGTGGCAGGGTAGAAAAACCAAAATGATCAAGAAATGGAGGAACCATCATTTCAGTGGAGACCATGGAGAACTAAGGTTCTGGACCAAAAGAATAGGTACTGATAGAAAAGGTTTCATTTTAAGGCTGAAAAATTAATAGCAATGTAAGTTAAATCTTACAACTCTTGTGGCCTTGTGAAGAATTTTAAGTTAAGAGTATTGAAAACAGTCAGACATGGTGGTAAATGCCAGTATTGTAGCTACTCAGGAGGCTGAGGCAACTTAGTGAAACCCTTTTTCAAAATAAAATGAAGAGGGCTGGGTTGTAGCTAAGTTGAAGAGCACTTGCTTAGGATGTGCAAAGTCCTTGGTTCAATCCCCAGTACCAAAATTAAAAACAAACAAACAAACAAAAATAAACCACACACACACAAAAAAAAGAAAGAGAAAAACAAGAAAAGAAAGTTGATATTTGAAATTATTACAAATGGTGTGAAATTAGAAAGTGCACAATTTAGGAATCTAAAGCCAGGCAGCACTTCTAATGCCAAAACTGATTAAACCCTAATTTGAAATTATTTAACCTTCTTCAATCACATAATTTATGTCAATTTATAAAAGAGTTCCATTAGGCATAATTTCCTGGGATGAAACAAGGTCCGTAAATGAGAGTTGAAATCTCTTAATATATTGTGGCCATATAATGTGATGGTCAAGAGATTCCACAGCTTGATTATGTTCTCAAAGAAACTGTAAAACAATTTCATGATCTCTTGCAACATGAGCAATGGACGTCTCAAACCTATCAAACAAACTCAGACTATGGCTACAAAGAGGATTCTGACTTTCTGTAAATTTGCAAATATACAATAAGCCACTAAGAAAAATCATCTCTCTAACTGATGTAAATAAGAGGCTATGGCCAGGTGTGGTGGTGCATGCCTCTAATCCCAGCTGCTTGGGAGGCTGAGATAGGAAGATCTGGAGTGCAAAGCCAGCCTCAGCAAAAGTGAGTGTTAAGCAACTCAGTGAGACCCTGTCCCCAAATAAGATACAAAATAGGGTCAGGGATGTAGCTCAGTAATTGAGTTTCCCTGAGGTCAATGAAAGAGGAAATGTACCATTTCACAATTGAGCTCATGGCTCAGCATGGAACATTTCACTGCAGTCATTCATGTATTCTGTTTGTGAAAAACAAAGAAAATTGCAAACCTGGACAAGAACAATTTTAAAAAGGCAAATTTTGGGCATCTTATAATAATTTCATCAGTTGCTTAGTGAAATTTTATCAGAGAGCTCACTTATAAAGGGGTTTGATTCAGTCTGTGCTTATAAGAATCTGGGCGTGACTGTAGTACAGCCTGCATTTTTTTGAAAACATTGATCCTTCTTCTGTGACTATTGAGAAGAACCATTGTCCTTGAGAGTTTTTTGACAATTTTGATGAAAACCTAATTTCAGTGATGTCTCCAAGCTGCTACCTAGTGACTAGTTTTGAAGGTCAAAAATACTGCAGAATCATTCCTTAACCAGTAACTGATATAATTTCTTTTTTTTTTTTTCCAATTTCTTGATTTATGAAAGCATGATACAGCAGTATTTCAACATATTTTATTGGGAATTGTCTGATATTCTTGTTCAAAAAAATTATAGCAGAAAAATTTAAAGAGATGAATATTTTATTCAAGGGTAATGGGATAGGAAAAAAGAGACTAGAACTCAGTTTGATTTCAACTACTCTGAAACAAAGTCTGAGTGTTTTAAAACTCTCTGGGATGGGGGAAAGTTTCCCAAGCCATTAGTATTTGCTAATTGGTCTTATCCAAAGAAAAAGTAAACTTTGTCCTATGATCATGACCGCAGGCAGTTTTACAACTTGGAGAAAGGCCAGCACCAAAGTTAGATTTCTGCACTCACCTAGACTGAGAAATAGATGCTGTATCTTCCTTGATGATTACATTTCAATGGGCAGGCTCCCAGGTCCTTGAGAGAGACATTCCAGGGTTATAAAATTGGCAGGCTGCTTTTAAGAAGATTTACATCTCAAAGTAGCATGGAGAGAATTTACAATGAATTTTTTTTTTTTTTTAAAGTAAAAGCTCTAAGAAAAGGAAGGTCAGGGCCGAGAGTCAGAAAGGAGCTGTCTACAAGTTTAGACTAGCTGAGGGAAACATTAAGGCCTACTTGGTCACTATCAAACTTTCAAAATGCATTTCACTTTTCTCATGTCATACTATACCTGTCAATTACACAATCCCTGGCTGAACCAAGATGCCAATAAGATGTTACCATTTCAGTTAAGGCCTTTAAAGAATGATGACCACTAAGACTTATCTAGTCTTTTAACAGGAGGTCATAAATATTTATATTCTTACATTTAAAATAGATTTTCTTTCTGACTAGCAGTTTACATTTATATTTTTCTGACAGTTATGAAATTTTAGTTGCTTTGAACTGAAATGAAAGTTTCTCAAGGACATTTGAAATTAAGTGCACTTAATGTAGCCTAATTGATTTTTATTTCAGTGTCTTATTTATCACAAAAAAGCAGTCATTTTTCCTGACATTTTGTACAGAGCACCTATGTGCTTATACATATTTCACCTTGATCACAGTGTGTGATCTGCTTATTCATCAAAATGAATTGTCTATTACCACACTTTGGAGACCATCACCCCCTCAAGTTCATTGTTTCTGGGTCTTCCTTATTCATCCAATAACCATATCCCATTGTTCAACAGTAATTATGAAACATACTCTCTAGCCAATGACCTTGGCACAGAAATCTCTACATTAGTAGCAATTCGAAGATGACTTACCCCAGTTAAACAATTGAAGGAAATTTAAAACAGACCACATTTTCTCCCAAGTGCAAAGAATAAGTGTGCTTTAAAAGAAAACAATTAGGAAGAGAAAGCACAAAAGATGTACTGTCACCCAGAAAAAGGAATAATGTGGTAGTCCACTTCTTTATAACTCTATATTTCAGATTTTATTATTATCAATTCCAAGCAAAGAATGAGGCCTCAACTGTTGAAATTCTAACTTCAACATCAGGATGTGTAATACCCTCTAGGAACTGTCCTGGCTACATCAATAAATCTATATTTTCTTGTGACTCACTACATTTTAACAATCTTGCTTAGGATGGATTCCCTAGAATCTGAAACTGAGATTTGCATGCAAAAGTTAATTAGAGATGAATTTCATTACCAAAAATGGAGATGAAGGAGTAAAGGAAACAGGATTGAGTGAAAGGAAGAGATACACCACTGCATCTGTATCACAGGACTCTCCTGAACCCTGGGAATTTCTGAGCCTGCATAGCCTCCAGAGATGCCCTCCATGGACCTGGTCTTTGTGTTTTTTGACCAATTATTAAATGTTGACTGCCATGGGAGGGGGTTGGGTGACTTTGAGCAATACAGCTGGCTTATACAGTGAAGAATGATATCAGCTGTGAGTGAGAGCTACCACTCACCGTACTGAAAGCAGATCTGGTCCACGTAGCACCAGATCCACTTTAGTCCAAGCTTTTTGCAGTTTTCCTTAACTTGCTTTATAGAGGGAATTCATCACACTGGAAACAGTTCCATTAGCATTTTGATTTTTTTCTTATCTTGAAAAATCTAACAGATGGAAGGTCACTGCAACAGAGTAAAATCCCAGCAACTACAACTGACTTTCATCATCTCCCTGTTCTACTATGCATTCTAGATTTCCCTTTTTCACCCTTAGTACCTCTGTTCATCTGGTGTTTTACTTCACCATTCCTAAGGGTTTGAAACCCTGATTTGCATACTATTTTTATTTAGCTTCAAAATTAGTGAGAGAATTTTCTGTGTCATGTGAGTACCAGGTATACACTGCCCTCCCCACACTGTATCAACAGCTTTGTCAGGTCGGATTTCAGCGGCTGCGGGGGAAGGAACAAGGACACCTAGCAACCCACTGCAAGCACAAAGAGCAAGGCAACACACCAGAAGCGACCAATCAGATGCAGACAAATAAGACCCACTGACCCTTAAGTCCACCTGGTCCACCTATTCCTGGTCAGGACCCTCCAGTCTATTCTAGCCTATCAAGACCCTGAGCAGCCAGGCCATGTGTGATTTTCTCTGGCTTTCCACCCTGACTTTTACTCCTGAGGACTGGGAAGTTCGCTCGAGAGTACAAACTCTAATAAAGCTTGGTTCAGCTACTTTTGTCTGACTTCAGTTTGGCCTCCTGCGAGCTTACATTCCATCGGCCCACCGGCCTGAGAGCTTACAAGCTTTACCTCCTCTTGCTGGTCTGTTGGCCCAAAAAGTTATAAAGTTACTGGATAATAGCCATTATCCACAGTTGAAAGGGGCATTTGCTATGCCCTTAATATAATGCCTCCTCTGTTATTGGAACCTCTAAACCAAGAGTAAGAGATGTACACTTTTTAAAACTTTATAAAAGTTCCACTGAGAGTGATGGTAGAAGTTGCTAGGCCTCTTGAGGGGTAAGCTCTGGAAGAGCCATGTCATCACTTCTACCATATTCTTAAACCTATCACAATGTGACATAAAATAGATTGGCACCTCTTGGTGATAAGGGAAATTAAATAAAGTCGCAACTTATAATATGGAAGGAATTTTGAATCCATACTTTAACATACTTTGTCATATTTAACATTCCAGATGAAAGGTATTGAATGGAAGCAAGGGCCTTTATACCATATCATCCAGACATTGGATCTGAACTGCTGTTCACACTGGGTCATAACCTTGAGAGACACAACTCCCTTCAGCTAAAAGGAATTTCCATGGAGAAAATCCACTGTGAGTCATTAGGAGTCCTGGCAGCTTGAGGAAGTATCTAATTCCTAAGGTGATCTGGGCACCACAGAACTCACTACACAACAAGCACTATACATTCTGATCTGTGCACTATGCTAATAAGTATAGGTGAAAGAATAGTGACTCCACTAAAGTAGAAAATATTACATCTAGAGTTCTGCCAGCACGAGTGACATGCCATCTCACACACTTTGAGAATTCTTAATCTACTTCTTAAATCTGGAAAACTCACCTTGTCTTGGAGCAAGACTTCAAGGTCTTAGCATAAGGATTCCCTTTCTGAAAACTCATTGATGTTTGCTTCACTCACTGATTCCAACTAGAATGGAAGCATTCATTCATATCCCTTCTATCAAGGGATCAATAATCCTATTAACTTATATGTGTGCTTGCCTCTGTCTCCAACTAAATTAAAAAGTTCCCCAAATTATTTCATTGTTTTACTCTTATCTTTTAATCCTAGGATTGAAGACAAAGCTTGACATGGAGCTGGTATGGCAGATACACCTTAGTAAGGCCCTCATTACCTGTCACCTAGAACTCATATCTGTGTGCACTCCCCTCCCCTAAAGTGTGGGCCATCCTGTGATCCACCTCTAACAAATAGAACATGACAAAATTGATGGAATACCACCCCTGGAATTATGTTATGTTGAGTGGAAAAGGTGAAGGGATTTTATACATGTAATTAAGGCTGACTTTTAATCAGTTAACTTCAAATTTATCAAAAGAAAGTTTTTCCTGAGTGGGCCTGATCTGAACAGGTCAGCTTGTTAAAAGAAGGCCTAGAGACCTTTTCTGAAGTCAGAGACTTGAAGAAGCAGAGAATTTTACTCTTCATTGCTGATTTTGAAGATGCAAGCTGTCATGGATTATATAGCCACAAGGAAAGGCATTTTATCAGCAACCTGAAAGAGCTTAAACAGACCCTTCCCTGGAAGCATATCAAATAGAAACTCAGCCTGCTATCAACTTGGTTTCAGGCTTATGAGATCCTAAGCAGAATAGTTAGCAAAGCTGAGTTCAGACTCATTGCCAGACTCATTACTCATTATGGAAACAGGGAGATAATAAATGTGCATTGTTTGAAGCTCCTAAGTCTGTGGTAAATTGTTAGGAAGCAATAGTAAACAAATACAGGTGGAATCAGCATGTATAGGATGAATATATATATAATTTAGATGTCATAAATTTCTTGCAATGAACAGTATACATTTAAATATAAATATTATCTTAACATATTGATATACCCATGCAATTTGAAAGATGATATAATATTTCCACTTTTTTCTCTCCTACATAAACAATTGATGCCAATTAAGCAAACTATGGACTGTTATTGAGAAAATTAGGATTCATACACATATGCATTAATGATGATTTCAACTGTGCCCATAACATCATATTTTCTCTCCAAGAGAATGCACTTGAGTTATCTTTAAAGTGATAGGGTCACTAAAATTATTTTGTTATTGCTTTTTAGAAGTAAAGCTTCCATCACTTTGGTATCCATTAAATAACCAATGCAAGATCAAGGTATTGAATGAATTCCACTGAAATGAGCAAAGTCATATCCTGGCATCAGGAAATTATAATTTAACTGGTATTGGATAAGAATTCTATCTTTGACTTGTTTTATATTGTTTTTGTCTAGCCTCCAATAAGGAGTTTATGAAAGTTAATTTGTACATATTTTATTAATTAATTTTCTATTTTTTGGTCCTTTTTAGTTATTTATCTAGGATTCATTTTGATATAATTGTAAAAGCATGGAATTTAATTCTCCCTAATTCACTCCTCAGTACTTTCCCTTTTTTTCCCCTTTTTCCTCCCCTTGTTCCCTTCCCTCTGTTGTACAAATCTCTCTGCTCTTTACTTATAATTTTATTTTTAAATTAGTGTCTTGTGGGATGCACATGATGCTGAGTTCACTGTGGTGTACTCATATGTGTACATAGAAAAGTTAGGTCAGATTCATTCATTCCACTATCTTCCCTATCCTATCTCTCTTCCCACCCTTTCAATGCCCCCTCCTCCAACTCCACTGGTCTTTCTTTTATTTTGATGGATAGCATCCCTGTACTTTCTCCCCGTCACTATTTTGGACTTCCTTTTACATTTCAGAAAAAAAATCAACCTTTGACTGTCTGGGTCTGGCTTATTTCAGGTAGCATGATAGTCCGCAGTTCCATCCATTTACCACCAGAAGTCAAAATTTCATTCTTCTTTATGGCTGAATAATAAATCTAAGAAGCAGGCCATGAATCTCTAGGTCATCTTCATTACTCAGGCTTGGAAATGGCATACCACTTATTACTACCATGCTGATCTCCACCTAACCCCATAAAAACTCGTAAAGAAGTAATTTCCTTCCTTAACCAAATCGAAAGAACTGACAAATGACACTTTCGTTTTCTGGGTTTTTCTGTCTCTGATTATTTTCTTGTCCTAATCGCTCCCTTTCTTTCCATTTTTTTTTTCTTGTGGACTTAGTGAGTAAATTTGTCACTCTAAAAATAGTTAAAATTACTGACATTTTCTCCTCTAATTTTGGAAATTTGGTAGACAAATTTCTATAAGATCATATTTATGAAAGGGCTATAACATACTTTTTAATTTATATGTATATTTTCTCAATTTTCTTTCCAGTGTTTTTGTTATGTTAGTGTAACCTATTGGATATTATTATTAAGCTTAGCCTTTTATAAAAGAAGTTTAAGTTTGTTTCAGTTAGCCTACTAAAATATCCCAAAGACATAAAGGTTATTATTTTATAATCAATAGGCAAAAGGGCACAAAGAAAGAGGAAAGGCATTGAAAAACTCAGAAAAACATGCTATAAATGTATAAGTGAAAAATAATTGAAATATCTGCAGCACATTCATAGTCAACTCAAAACAAATGATGATGCTATAATAATGTTTTATTTCTGTCTTCTGTTGTATCAGGGTTTGAATCCAGGGGTGCTTTATCGCTGAGCCACATCCCCAACTCTTCTTATGTTTTATTTGAGACAGGGTCTCACTAAGTTGCTCAGGGCCTTGCTAAGTTGCTGAGGCTGGCTTTGAACTCATGATCCTCCTGCCTCAGCCTCCCAAATTGCTGGGATTACAGGAGTGGGCCACCATGCCCAGCTATATCTTGAGATGTAATTTAACTAAAAGTGAGAAGAAAACAGTAAACCAATTTGAATGAAATTACAGATATTTGAATAATAGGTACATGAGCATTAATTATTGGATATTATTATTATTATTATTACTATACACTTTATCTGTTCTAAAACTGTTTTTTAAAGAAACATTGCATTTATTTAGTTGTTTTCAAAATCCTCAGTCCATATGTTAGGTATTTAACATGTCACCTTTCTGATTATATTTTGAAATACTAGACAAGCTGAATAAATACAGTGGAAATTGATTGCTAGTATAATTGAATTTTACATGAGTCCCAATTGAGAAATTTATGTTAATAATTAATTTCAATATAATGGGTTGCACATAATGGTACCAGCTGGCATATAGATTTTGAAGTAAAATTTTAAAAAAATAGTGCTCACTAACTGATCAACTAAAGTGGGCAAAGTCAACCAGAACAAACTTCAGAGAAGACATGCAGAAAAACCACAAAAAGGTATCAATTCTGTGTTCTGTGGTCATGAGAGATGGCATGAAGGCTGCTCCACATCAATGGCAGAATATGGAGACCATGAGTGTCCTTCTTCAAGCATAAGAAGCTTCCCTTGAATGAAACAACGTAATCACAATAAAATATTATACTTTATTACTATAGAAGCACAACAAGTTGAATGGATATTGCTTTGCCCTCTTTCATGTAAACACTTAGAAGACAAAATACCATATAAACATTAATAAATGAAATATTAGAATTTCTTGATATCAGAGTTGTTTATAGCATACATTGGACTATGCATTTTATCTTTTCTAAAACTGTTCCAGAACTCAAATAGGACAAACAGTTTTAATATAAAAAACTGAAGAAGATATTTTTATATCTAGAAAAAATTAAAACTGAAAATTTTAAAATGTGGTATTTCGACTTTTAGTGATTAGTTTCCATTGCATTTAGCAATACTTTTCAAATTGAATTGAATTCCATCTCTTTGCTCCTTCAGAGGCTTGTGTTTTCAAGTATGTTTTTCCATCTATTTTTCCATCTATTTTGAACAAAGAGTGAGTGAGTGGCACAATTCTCTGTAATAAGTGGAAAATAATAGGCCAATAAATACACATCTCTGAATATGCTCAATCATGTAGAATATGAATACTTACATTCAAAGGTTTTGTTTCCTTTTTTTTTTTTTTTTTTTTTTTAGTACAAAGGATTGAATCCAGAGGGGCTTAACCACTGAACCACATCCCCAACGTTTTTTATTTTTATTTTTATTTTGAGATAGGACCTCACTAAGTTGCTGAGGCTGGCTTTGAACTTGTGTTCTTCCTGACTCAGCCTCCCAAATCACTGGGATTACAGTCCTGCACCTCAGCACCCAGCTGTTCTTGTTACTGTTCCATTAAAATTGTATGGTTCTACTTAAATTATAGTGTTTTATTTTTAACACTTGTCAAAATCATCTCCAAGAATAATTGTCCCCAGGAATTTAGTTGGTTTTACAAAAATACAGCAGAGTGAAGAGTTGGCTCCTTAATATTAGGTGTAATCAATTGATTTGCACAAAATAGTAAAAATTATTAATATTATGTAAATATTAATATTATGTAGGTAGTCTCAATTTGTCAGTATAAGGTTACACTGTTCTTCAAAGTATTTAAAGGGATTTCCTGGGGACTTCCAAAATAGGTCAACAGGGGAAGCATCCATAGACCTATAGTCCAGAACTGTCCTTGTGTCCACATATTGCAAAACTTGATAATCAGTAATGACTGGCAAAAATAATTTTTTTCAAATTATAAAAAGTGTAATGCTTCAGAAATATTTATATAACTGAAAATAATAAGAAAAGCACTAAAATCTCAACTAGAACATGAGCCTTCACATTTTGTAGTTTAAAAGAAGTGGATTAGTCTTTCAATTATTAATTTATTCCATTTCTAAAATATTTGTATAATTGCCTGTGGAACCTACAGGGTGTGAAGTATTAGTAAATATGATAGCATAGCATATTATTATTGTTTCTTGAACTGAGAGAAAATATTCTGAAAATATACATATGCATGATTATAACTTTGTTATCTATTACTTAGAAACCATGGTGTTTACATTGGATAAAGGAAGTTATTTTCCATCTCACCCATGGGAACACCAAAGTACATACTGATGTAAATAAAACAGACTTTGTGACTCTAGAATAAACATACAGTACGTCTATTGCCTGTTCTATTTCTCAGTATGTGGCCCTTCCTGTACTTTTTATTTCCTATTTTGCTATCTTTTCAATCTCCTAAATCTGTTGATTCCTTCAGTTTATCACAATGTGGAAGATAACATTATGTAATCATTTCCCCTCATTATTTTTATAATTTCAAGCATACAGAATTTATATCTTTTTAAAAGATATAAGCCAGCCTAGTGTTACAAATTTAATGTGTGATACATCAATTATTGGATTGCAAAAATAATGAACTCTTGAAACAATGTATGTTCGCTGATGTCGATAAGATGATAAATTCATGATGATTTTGCCATTAGACTAGCAAGAAATTCAACAATTATTGACCTAAAGTCAAAAATATTTCCAGTAGATTTCTTACAGAATAATCATACCAAATAATTCCAATCAATATCATAATTACACTACAGCACATATTTTACATTGTTGATGTAAAACCACTGAGTTTTTCATTAGAGGCAAGTAAACTATTGTCAAGGTACATACTCTTTGTTTGCACCTGCCTTCGCATTAGTAATGATGTGAGAAATTAATAGAAAGAAACATTATTAGCATGAATCTTAGAGCAGAAAGTTTTTCCAAGATGGAGTGGAGAGTTAGTTTTAATGTCATAAATCTTTCAATTTATTTATAGAAATACCATCCAAGACTACATTGTGACTAAATGATATAATGAATTATTTTATAAAAAGTTTTTTAAATTTTGTAAACTTTATAAAATTTTGAATGATGCATAGTGATACCAATTTACATTTAGCTTATTTTATATTTTTGCTGAACATCTATTTTATATTTAATAACTATAAATTTTGCAGATATCTCTTCTAATATAACTAAAGAGTTTTGACCAATCAATATGTTCTAGCAATATTTCAGCCAATAAATTTTTGTAAGCAGTCAAGGCATCTCTCTTGTATTTCTCTCAAAATTCTTTTAGCATCTGCCCTTATATCATATTAAAGATAAAGCTCAGAACTTCTTGATTCTGTCACAATAAATATCAATAAAGATGGCAAACAAAGTTTGCCAATGTACTTATAATTTTTTTTAATTTTAAATTTTTTAAATTTATTTTATTTTATTTTTTTATTTTAGTTCATTGGACACAACTGGAGTACAACTATCATTTTTCTGGTTGTACACAAAGTAGAATCATACAATTTGCATATTTATACATATACACATGGTAAAGATATTTGCCTCATTCTCTTTCCTTCCCCACCCCCTACCCACCCGTCATTTTCCTCTGTACGATCCGTCCCTTCTCCATTCTTCCTGTGCCTCCCCCACCCTCACTATGTGTCATCAACCACTTATAAGAAAAATCATTTGACCTTTGGTCTTTTGGGATTGGCTTGTTTCACTTAAGATGATCTTCTTCAATTCCATCCATTTACCTGCAAATGTCAAAATTTTATTATTCTTTATGGCTGGATAATATTCCATTGTGTATATATACCATAGTTTCTTTATCCATTCATCTATTGAAGGGCATCTAGGTTGGTTCCACAATCTAGCTATAGTGAATTGGGCTGCCATAAACATAGATGTGGCTGCATTACTGTAGTAATCTGATTTTAAGTCCTTTGCGTATAGGCCAAGGAGTGGGATAGCTGAGTCAAATGGTGGATCCATTCCAAGTTTTCTGAGGAATCTCCACACCACTTTCCAGAGTGGCTGCACAAATTTGCAACTCCACCAGCAATATTTGAGTGTACCTTTTTCCCCACATCCTTGCCAACACCTATTGTTGCTTGTATTCTTGATAATAGACATTCAAATTGGGGTAAGATGATATCTTAGGGTAGTTTTGATTTGCATTCCTCTTATTACTAGAGATGTAGAACTTTTTTTCATGTACCCATTGATTGCTTGTAGATCCTCTTCTGTGAAGTGTCTGCTCATTTCCTTAGCCCATTTATTGATTGGATTATTTGTTTTCTTGGGGTAAAGTATTTTGAGTTCTTTATATATTCTGGAGATTAGTGCTCTATCTAACCTGTGTGTGGCAAAGATTTTTTCCCACTCTGTAGGCGCTCTCTTCCCATTGCTGATTGTTTCCTTTGCTGAGAAAAAGCTTTTCCGTTGGAATCTATCCCAATTATTAATTGCTGCTTTTATTTCTTGTGCTTTGGGAATCATGTTAAGGAAGTCTGGGCCTAGGCAGATATGATGAAGATTCGGACTTACTTTTTCCTTCTATTAGTTGCAGGGTCTCTGGTCTAATTCCTAGGTCCTTGGTTCATTTTGAGTTGAGTTTTGTACAGGGTGAGAGAAAGGGATTTAGTTTCAATTTGCTGAATATAGATTTCCTGTTTCCCAGCACCATTTTTTGAAGAGGCTATCTTTTCTCCATTGTATGTTTTTGGAACCTTTGTCTAGTATGAGAAAACTGCATTTATGTGGGTTTGTCTCTGTGTCCTCTATCCTGTACCATTGATCTACCTGCCTGTTTTGGTGCCAATACCATGCTGTTTTTGTTACTATTGCTCTGTAATATAGCTGAAGGTTTGGTATTGTGATACCCCCTGCTTTGCTCTTCTTGCTAAGAATTGCTTTAGCTATTCTGGGTCTCTTATTCCTCCAAATGAATTTCATGATTGTTTGCTCTATTTCTATGAGGTCCGTCATTGGGATTTTAATTGGAATTGCATTGAATTTGTATGGTGCTTTTGGTAGTATGGCCATTTTGACAATATTAATTCTGCTAATCCAAGAACATGGGAGATCTTTCCATCTTCTAAGATTTTCTTTAATTTCTTTCTTTAATGTTCTGTAGTTCTGATTGTAGAGGTCTTTCACCTCTTTTGTTAGATTGATTCCCCAATTTTTTTTTTTCTGAGGCTATTGTGAATGGGGTAGTTTTCCTAATTTCTCTTTCAGAGGAGTCATCACATATGTATAAAAATGCTTTAGACTTATGAGCATTAATTTTGTATTCTGCTACTGAATTCATTTATGTGTTCCAGAAGTTTTCTGGTGGATTTTTTTCGGCTCCTCTAATTATAGAATCATGTCATCAGCAAAAAGGGATAGTTTGAACTCTTCTTTTCTTATTCGTATCCCTTTAATTTCTTTGGTCTGTCTAATTGCTCTGGCTAGAGTTTCAAGGACGATGTTGAATAGAAGTGGCGAAAGAGGGCATCCCTTCCTTGTTCCAGTTCTCAGGGGGAATGCTTTCAATTTTTCTCCATTTAGAATGATGTTAGCTGTGGGCTTAGCATAGATAGCCTTTACAATGTTATGGAACATTCCTACTATCCCTATTTTTTCTAGTGTTTTGAGCATGAAGGGGTGCTGTATTTTATCAAATGTTTTTTCTGTATCTATTAAAATAATCATGTGGTTCTTAACCTTAAGTCTGTTGATGTGGTGAATTACATTTATTGATTTCCGGATGTTGAACCAACTTTGCATCCCTGGGATGAAACCCACTTGATCATGGTGCACTATCTTTTTAATATGTTTTTGTATGCGATTTGCTAAAATTTTGTTAACAATTTTTGCATGTAAGTTCATTAGGGATATTGGTCTGAAATTTTCTTTCCTTGATGTGTCTTTGTCTGGTTTTGGTGTCAGGGTGATATTGGCTTCATAGAATGAGTTTGGAAGGGTCCCCTCCTCCTCTATTTCATGAAATACTTTGAGGAGTATTGGAATGAGCTCTTCTTTGAAGGTCTTGTAGAACTCAGCTGTGTATCCATCTGGTCCTGGACTTTTCTTTGTTCATAGGTTTTTGATGACTTCTTCTATTTCATTGGTTGAAATTGATCTATTTAAATTATGTATATCCTGTAGATTCAGTTTGGGTGACTCATATGCCTATAGGAACCTGTTGATGTTGTCAAGATTTTCTATTTTGTTGGAATATAAATTTTCAAAGTAGCTTCTAATTATGTTTTGTATTTCAATAGTGTCTGCTGTGATATTTCCATTTTCATCACGAATTTTAGTAATTTGAGTTTTCTTTCTCCTTCTCTTTGTTAGTGTGGCTAAGGGTTTATCAATTTTGTTTATTTTTTCAAAGAACCAACATTTTGTTTTGTCAATTTTTAGAATTGTTTCTTTTGTTTCAATTTTATTGATTTCTGCTCTAATTTTAATTATTTCTTGTCTTCTACTACTTTTGGTGATGATCTGTTCCTCTTTTTCTAGACTTTGAGCTGTAATGTGACGTCATTTATTTGTTGACTTTTCATTCTTTTATTGAATGTGCTCCATGCAATAAATTTTCCTCTTAGCACTGCTTTCATAGTATCCCAGAGATTTTGAAATGTTGTATCTTTGTTCTCATTGACCTCTAAGAATTTTTTTATTTCCCCTCTAATGTCTTCTGTTATCCATGCATCTTTCAATAGCATATTATTTAATCTCCAGGTCTTGGAGTAGTTTCTGTTTTTAACTTTATCGTTGATTTCTAATTTCATTCCATTATGGTCTGATAAAATACAAGGTAGTATCTCTATGTTTTTGTATTTGCGAAGAGTAGCTTTGTGACATAACATAAGGTCTATTTTAGAGAAGGATCCATGAGCTGCTGAGAAGAAAGTGTATTTGCTTTTTGATGGATGGAATATTCTATATATGACTGTTAAGTCTAAGTTAGCGATTGTGTTATTGAGTTCTATGGTTTCTTTGTTCAATTTCTGCTTGGAAGATCTGTCCAATGGTGAGAAGGTGTACAAAATTCACCCAGTATTATTGTCTTTTGTTCTATTTGGTTCCTGGAATTAAGAAGGATTTGATTGATGTACATGGATGCACCATTGTTTGTGGCATAAATATTTATGATTGTTATGTCTTGCTGATTTATGCTTCCTTTAAGCAGTATGAAATGTCCTTCTTTATCCCTTCTAACTACTTTTGGCTTGAAGTCCACTTTATCTGATATGAGGATGGAAATCCCTGCTTTTTTTACTGAATCCGTGTGCATGATATGTTTTTTCCCATCCTTTCACCTTTAGTCTGGGGGTATCTTTTTCTATGAGATGTATCTCTTGGAGGCAGCATATTGTTGGGTCTTTCTTTTTAATCCAATCTGCCAGTTTATGTCTTTTGATTGATGAGTTCAGGCCATTAACCTTCTGGGTTATTATCGAGATATGACTTGTATTCCCAGTCATTTTGGCTTATTTTTGGTTTTTAACTTGACTTGGTTTCTCCTTTATTTGGCTATTCCTTTAGGGTAGTTCCTCCCTATGCTGACTTACATTATTGTTTTTCATTTCTTCCTCATGGAATATTTTGTTTAAAATATTCTGCAGTGTTGGCTTTCTATTTGTAATTTCTTTTAGCTATTGCTTATCATGGAAGGCTTTTATTTCATCTTCAAATCTGAGGTTGAGTTTTGATGGGTATAAGATTCTTGGTTGGCATACATTTTCTTTCAGGGCTTGGAATATGTTGTTCCATGCCCTTCTTGTTTTTAGGGTGTGTGTTGAGAAATCTGCTGATAGCCGTATTGGTTTCCCCCGAATGTAATCTGATTTTTTTCTCTCGCAGCCTTTAAAATTCTATCTTTATTTTGTATGTTAGGTACTTTCATTATAATGTGCCTTGGTGTTGACCTATTGTAGTTTTGTACTTTTGGTGTCCTATAAGTCTCCTATATTTGATTTTCCATTTCTTTCTTCAAATGTGGGAAATTTTCTCATATTATTTCCTTGAACAGATTATTCATTCCTTTGGTTTGTATCTCTGTGCCTTCCTCAATCCCAATAACTCTCAAATTTGGTCTTTTCATGATATCCCATAATTCTTGTAGGCTTTGTTCGTGACTTCTTACCATCTTCTCTGTTTGGTCAACTTTGTTTTCAAGATTAAATATTTTGTCTTCAATGTCTGATGTTCTGTCCTCCAGGTGATCTAGCCTGTTGGCTATGCTGTCTATTGAATTTTTTCTTTGGTTTATTGTTTCCTTCATTTCTAGGGGTTCTGTTTTTTTTTTTTTCAGAATCTCTTCTCTTTATTGAAATCATCTTTAGCTTCCTGTAACTGTTCTTTTAACTGTTGATTGGTGTGATCATTCATTGCCTACATTTGCTCTCTCATCACATTGTTTGCTTCTCTGATCATTTTAATTATGTACACTCTGAACTCCCTTTCTGACATTTCTTCTGCCCTGCTATCATTGGATTCTGTTGATGTAGCATCTAGATTTATTTGAGACACTTTCTTCCCCTGTTTTCTCATGTTGCTCATGTATCTTGCCCTTTATCCCTGAGAATCTGAGGTATTGCAGCTTCACCCCTTAAGTGGCATCCCTGCAGGTTTCCAATACTCTCACCTCCTTGTCTTCAGTAACACTAGATCCTGGTCTAGGGCAGTCTAGGGTATGTCTGGGCCTCTGGGTTGGTCCTCCTGGCAGGTGCTCCAGTGTGGAAATCCCACCGGAGCATGCAGGGCCGATATACCAGGTTCAGAGGTCTCAGGCCTCTGCACTGTGCTGATCCTGATATCTGTCTCTGTGCCTGCCTCTCAGACCTGGAAGTCTCGCAGGACTTGGCTTGGTGGAACCCAAACCTCTGAGCTGAGCCTCCACAAGTGGGAAACTCAAGTGTCTGCTGTGCCTGCTTACCACACGCTGATGTCTCCCACTCTTCTGGGCTGTGCCAACTGCCCTCGTGCAGAAATCCTGCAGAAGCATTCAGGGCCAATGGTACCAGGTGCAAAGGTGTCAGGTTTCCTGCACTGGGATGAGCCTGATGACTGTCTCTGACTGTAGTTATAATTTATAGTGACTTTTGTGACTTTTTTGACTCTCTGAACTTTGACACTGCAATTAATTGAAGGGACAGTTCAGATGAATACCGGCCAATTAGCCATTAAAGTAAAAATACATTTAGAGAAACTTACTGATTTTCCAATATTCAAGAAGATCACTACTCTGTAGTTTTTTAATGTGATTACTTGTCTTTTTCAAATGTGCAGATTCTGTAAAAAATTATAGTTTCTTGGTAATGTGGTGGTTGCAGTGATTATAAAGTTTATTCTGTGTATGTCTGCATCTATCTGTCTGCAGGTATATCTATGTTCAAAAATATGAGTCAATTCATTGTTTTTATGAAATAGTCTGTCAAATTCATTTTAGATGTATTAACCTGTCTTCATGAAGTAAGTAGCAATTCGTGACAAGCATGTAGAAATAAATATTGATGATTAGGTGATTTCATACTTAAACTGATCCTAATAATGTATTTTCTAACCAAACAATTAATTACAATGTGGGTTGCATAGGAAACTAGCTGAAGATTTGAGATTAATTATTTAGAAGGCTTTGGGAAATAAAAGTGTTGAAAATGAATCTTCATTCAAACAAACATCTTCACACTCCAGAGATTGCTTTCATCTAATTTCTTTTGGTACCTGTCAGATAGCAGGAATGAACTCATTGAAAACAAAGATGCATTTTGTTAAGCATCTTTTCTAGTAATAGGAAAAGAACTATAAAACTTCAATACTGTGTTACAATTTTCTTTAACAGTCACCGACACTTAGGTTGTGGATAAAAACACTTTCAATTTCATTACTATGGTGGAGGATAATTTCCCTAAACAATATAAGTTAAATGAATCATTTGCTCCTCCCCTACCAAATAAGGGTTTATGTGCATTAGACCAGTAAATGTGTGTGTGTGTGTGAGAGAGAGAGAGCATGTCTGTATGCCGGGGTCCAGCCCTAGCACAAAGAGTCGTGGTGCTCTCTGGTGATTGGGATGGCCTCGGCGAGGTGGAGAACAAAGCAACACAGACTCAGTGATCTGAGGCTAAGTTGTTTTCTAACTTTATTTTTTCCACACACCATTTTTATAAGTTACCTTCTAGCTTGAGTACAATATCTTGAGGTCACACAAAAGAAAACTGAGGCAAACAACAAGACAATAGGCAAAACATATTAGAAGATTAAATATTATCAACTCTTCATAATATTTTTAAGTATTCTTCTATATAATCTTTAACTAGTTCTACTATATTACTGGGAACATCGTGCACATAAGTCATTTCTATGAACAGCATATAGGCTTACACTATGTGGTTAATAATTAGTTCAATGGGAACAATAGCTTTTGCTAGATTACACCTCCTGCTTTTGCCCACTAAGCATTAGTCTGTCCTGCCCAAGAAAGCTGTTCAGAGCAACTAAGCAAACACCAGCGTTTTACATATTTTAAATATTCTAAAAAGGGGAGATGAGCCTTCCGTGTACATTTTTCATTATAATATACTTGAGGACAACCAAGGTATATACTGCCAGTGGGAGATAAAGGGGGTCTATATCTAAGGGACCAGAAGCTGTTTTCCTAGGAGGATATCATAGTTTTCCATTAACCAAGTAAGCATTACCAAATGATGTCTGAATTGTTGGGACTATTTTTCTAGCCTTAACAACTTTGTTTGTGACTTATTTGTCTGGAGTTAAGGTGGGAACAACGTGTCTTTCTGCCCTAGGTCATTTAGGAGTAGTCACCATCCGTGGTGCCATTTAGCATAAGTTGCTGGAAATGAGCATAGCATTCTTTCCAAGTTATACTTTTATCACCTCAGAACAAGAGCCTTTCTTGGTTATATCCAGTATGATTAGCTGTTTGATTCTTGTGTTCTAAATCCCCTAAGACCCTAAAATTCCCCAAAATCCAATATAATATTATTCCCAAGCATAGGCAAATTAAACAAGACAACAGGAAACAGCAGCCCCAATTCCCAGGAAGATGAGACCTTGCAAACATCTTTGTAACTCAGTGGAATCCTTGTCAAGCACTGAGGGTAATTGAAGAGGGCACAGCATCTGTAGGTGTGCATGTGGGTCTTGATGACAGAAGAATAATTAGGGTATTACTTGATAATCATTATATATGAGCTCAAACACCTGTTAATTGTGAGACATAAGAACCTATTATTTATGAATTTTTCTTTCTCTTTTGTGATTCCTGAGTCTTCCATTTTTTTCTCTTTTTCTTTTATTTCAATTTTCTGTTTAATGTTAATATCGACATATGATTTGGAACCTAAATATTCAGATGATTTGACATGACTCTGGATGAGTAATAACAAGTAAGTGAAAAAGTTGTTTGCCAAATCTTTAAAATAACTCATTTATGGAAAAGGGTAAAACATGTTTTCTTTCTCTTTCTTTCTTTCTTTCTTTCTTTCTTTCTTTCTTTCTTTCTTTCTTTTTTTCCTTCTTTCCTTCTTTCTTTTTTTTGCCTCAGAAATTCCCAAACCAATTAATGTTAGTGCATAATTTGAGGGAAATAAATATCTCAATTAGAGAATCAATGTAACATAATTATAAAAATAAAGGCTTTGGAGTCATATGCGTATCTGGATTCTATTCTTACCAATCAGCTCTACAATTTAACCTCTTAAAGTCCCAACTCACTCTTTATAAAATGGAAATCTGTTCCTTCATTCAATAAAGAGTTCCACATATTAAATGGCCAAAGTCAATGAGAGTCCATGTTAACTAAGTTCTACTTCACCAAACAGATTTCAAAATACAACACCCCTTATGATCAGTGCTTTGGCCAGTAAGCTAAGCTCTAGTAAGTGCTTACAACTTTGCTGTCATCTATCCATGTCATCTGTTCTCAAATCTATTCAGACCTGTTGTACTTGGGATTATAACCACAGCATTTAATTAAATATGATTGTATCTAATATATATTACCATGAAAATTTTGCATAACAAATAACTCAAAATATCAGTGACAAAAATAATGAGCCCTAATTTTGTTCATATGACATTCGTGGGGCTTAGTAATGAGCTTGGTTGGGCTTTCTGGCTCATTCACAAATTCGCAGTCAGTTGTATGATGGCTTTCAGCTCTCCTCAGAGCAGTTTGGCTAGCTGTCAGTTGGTCTAGAACAGACACAGATGGCATAATTTTGGCAAATCAGATCTGCCCCCTGGATATTTCACCCACCTGCTGACTAGCTAGACCACAGCTTGGCAGAGGAGAAAAATGAAAGCAGAAGTATGCAAATACTTTTCAAGTTTCTGCTTGCACCATGTCTGCCAACAGTCCATTGGCCAAAACAAATGACATAACCTGTCAGGAAATCAGAGTAGAAGCAATCATAGGTTTTATAACGAAGAGATTGGATGTAGCTATGGTGAAGAATCAGGGTTCCTTAACATTCCATCACAGTCCAATCACCATTAACAATTATTTTTCTGTATTTGAAATACACACGTCCACATATGCACATGTTGAGTACATAGGATGTTCAGCATCTCATCCCATAATTGAATCAAGTGCAGAGTATAGAATCACATAATCTATATAAGATCTGGGTGTAACACCTCTTGATACAAAGATGTATGAACTAGATAAATAATGATGAAATAGGAACGATGTAACTATAGAACAAACTCTTTTGAAGACCAGATGAATACAAAGCACCTCACAATCATTGGCCTATAGCAGCTCTGGTATCTTATGGCGCAAATGTACTTCTACTCCTGACATGGAACATGTTATTTTTTTCAGCTCTGGTTTTTCTCTACTCTCAAGTTCATTGTTCCCCTGAGTTCTTTATTCCATTAATTGGAAGGGAATTCCTTTACAAAATGTCCCCTTCAACCACTCTTTGTAAGAGTAGTGGAAAATATGCCCTTTGTATAAATTTCTCACCCTACTTTCTTCCAAAAAGATGAGAGACCAGAAACTTTCATAAACTGTCAGTAATCTTATTCTGTTAGTAAAGACTCATGGTGCTTCTGCCAATGCAGCTGTCAAAAGCTCTAGGCTCTGAAATGATGTCATTTCGTTCTGTTCCAAGTGCCAAAAGTTACACTAACAGTTCTTTTCAAGACTCTCTAGATTAAATCAGTACAAATTTTAGCATGATAATTTTCTATAGAAAACACTCTTCATATTTCTAGAAACTATTTTGTACTACTGAAATATTCAACTTGGCATCATTGTAATTCTTCCAAAGATCTTAAAAAAAGCATCACATCTAAACCCTTAATTTTATTATTAACACAAGATCGTGTCTTAGTTAGGTATGTTTTATTATCATGAAAAGCTGGGTATGTCTAAAAGCTCTAATTTTCAATCTACTGTCATGCTTTTTCTTAGATGATTTCATTCTTGTAAAAACTCATAGAGATCTAGTAAAAAGCAAGACTTTGCTTTAAACACTCTGCTTGAAAGACTGTTTACTCATGTCCTGAAGCTTACTGGCTACTTTTCTGTTTAAAGTTACTACAGGTAACCAAGAAGGGCTTAATTTTCCCATTGACTTCGCTGAACTTTAGACAGTGTTCTTCCTGACTCTAGGACACCCATCATCCTTATATGCTCACACTTTAGAAAATTAGTAACTGAAATTTTTTTCTATGAAATTTTGAGATGTAAATCTTTTTAAAATTTTTTTTACAGACTTCATTTTTATTCATTGTACATCTTTAAAAAAATCTCTTACCTTTCTCAAGATCCTAGGTGTCATCACTTCAAAATCTAATCATTGAGTAAGAAAGAGCCTCCTTAGCTCAGTCTGTGGGAGGGGGAAGTCTGATACTGGTGGTTTCTTCCCTCCCAGATGTAGAAACTACCTGGTGTCTTGAAGACAGGAGAAAGTTTACTTATCCTTTGAATAAAACCCATCAGCAAACACAGATGTTCTACTATCTTACTCTCATTGCACCTCTTACCAGCTCTCCTGCCCTTTGTTCAATGGGGCTGCACATTCAGACTTGACCTGTGTTCTTTCCCCTGTTACTAGTAAGCTTATCAGAATTCAGTCAACTACCTTTTGCTCACCTTGTCCAGTGCAATTTTCCCTTTAACAAAAGGGACAACTTTCACATATATTTTACTACCACAATAAGAGAATAGACAATTTTTAATCTCTTTGAACAGAACTCTCATATTATTCCAGCCTTTTAGAAGAGTTATTTACCACTTTTCTTGCTTTTGCATGTACAACCCATTCATAATCCCTGTGCCATATATTGTAGTCTTTGTTTGTTTGAATTAACATTCCTTTCTAGCACCAATTAGTTTATCAGATATCTAGGAACACATTAATAATGGCTGAGTGTCACATATTCACTCAGTAGCATTTCACAAAGTGGTTAGCTCCTAGTTCAGTGAGGTTCAGCTGAGTTGGGCTGCTCTTGTTTCAAGTCTGCTGAGCTTATTGGTGTATCTGCAGTCAACAGTGGTTTGACTAGGCAGTTCTCATAAGATTCTCATAAGACTGCTGTCTACCTTCACTTATGTGATCAATTGCTTATAGATTATCTAGAATGGCCTTAAGTGATATTATTGAGATAATTTGTCTGTCTGCCTTCCCATCGGACTCACCTAAGCATGCTGTCAAACTGATAGAATAGCAGCGCAAGCAAAAATTTGCAACCTTTTTTTGTTTTTTAAAGTCTCTGCTTGTCACAACTGCTTGTACTGCAAATAAAGACAGCTGGATCCAGAGACAGTGCAGGAAGCCACTACAAGGTCATGAGGCATGAAACATGAATGTAGGGATTACAGAAACCAGGGAATTAATACAATAAGTATAATGTAATAATACAGACCAAAAAAATTCACATAGTAAAAAAGAACACAAATATTTATATGACTACTATGGAAAGATTTAATAAAGATAAATCCCAAACAAAAATTATTTATTGAATTAAATAGAGTAAATAATTATAAAATCTTGAGAAGATTTATATAATCTTGAATGAATCTATTATCATGGTGATGCTTAAGGAATTCTCAGTTCTAAATCATTTTATAAAACCTGAAAATATCTATCAAAGAAAATTACTTCTGGATATGATTTACCTGAGAAATAAACAAAGGAAAACCTAGCCAGCAGACCCATACTGAATATGGGTCTATACTATATTCAAAGTCTATACTATATTCATGGGTCTGTACTATATTCAAAGTTTGCTGAATGAATGATTGTTGATTAAATATAATTTTTAAGATACATATTTTAAAAAAACAGCTTGTTTGAGCTACGTCTTTCTTGACAGGACAAATGCATTTGGGCCTTTATTTATTTTGAAATAGGAACTCCTCTTACAAAGTGTTCAGTGCTGTGCTGGAGTACATGTACTCATTCCTTCCTGTGTTAGATTCTGAGAGCAATGTATCCTTAAGCTATTCACTGTCATTCAGTACATTTAGATTATTAGTATAGATCTTTTGTAGCAAATTTTGGTATAAAATTACTGTACATGTGCTTACATAAGTGTGGGATCCTGTGTCTTGGATTTTCTCCATTTAAATACCCTATGCTTCTTCCATTTTCTTAAAATTTACCTTAGTATGTAAATTAGGTGAATCCTAAATGTATTCCCAGATTAGAATGCTATCTCAGTCCCTACCATCAGTCAGCTACATCTTTGTTCTCTTCAGCTTTCCTGGAGTCCTAAGAGATCTTCCATTTTACTGGACACAGTTTTAGTCAGCTCTTGCATTGCTGTGACCAACATACCTGACAGGAAGAACTTACAGAAGGAAAAGTTTGATTGAGGTTCATGGGTTCAGAGATCTCCATAGACCTTCCTACTCCATAGACGGCCTACTCTGGGGCTCTGGGCCCAAAGTGAGACAACACATTGAGGGAAGTGCCAAGGGGAGAAAAATTGCTCAGTTCAAGGCCAGGTCAGAAAGTCAAGGGAGAAGGGGTCACAGGGAAGGTATGCCCTTCCAGAGCATGCTCCACTGACTCACCTCCTCATGACCCACCTGTACATTTACTAGTCAGTCCATTCAAATTGATTAGTTTACCACTCTCATGATAGAATCATTTCACCTTTGAATATTCCTACATTAACAGGAGCTTTTGGGGACACCCTGTATCCAAACCATAATAGACTTTAGACCTTTCCTTTCTTTCTTTTTGGTACCAGGCATTGAACTCAGGGGTGCTTAATCACTGAGCCATATCCCCAGCCCCTTTTTTATATTTTATTTACAGACAGGGTCCTGCTGAGTTGCTAAGTGCCTGGATAAGTTGCTGAGACTGGTTTTGAACTTGTGATCCTCCTGCCTCAGCCTCTGGAGCTGCTGGGATTGTACAGGCACACACCACTGTGCCCAGCCATGAAAGACCTTTTGTTAGTTCTTCTACTTTATGTTTCATTGAGATTTATAACCTGCATGATTAGGACAGCACCAACCCTTTTTCTAATGTAATCAGAGGTAGGAAACAATAGCAATTCAACATGGCAGAACCTTGATAGGACCAGGAGGCTGGATTCCATAACCTGTGGCTGACAGAGATTAAGTATCAAGCCATAACTGGTTCTATGGAGGTTTATAGGAAATCAAATCCTTTCCTAGAAAGCCAACCAGGGAAGAGCAGGCTTGCACTTATTAACCATTAGCTTTCTAGTTTCTTCACTGATCCCAAGAAAGCCCTCTAAGTAAAATAGGTCTTCATTCACCAATTCTTCATAGCATCAAATTACACTGGCTGGGATTTTCTCAGTGCTTTTGCTGAAGAAAAGCTAGTTAGGGATACCACTCCTAGGATAACTAACGATGGTATTTCTCTGGCCACTCCTAGGATAACGATGATATTTCTGTGATGCAAATTGGAATGATCAGTTGTAATGAAAAAAAAAAAAACCAGAAAGCAAATGTTCATTAGACTGCAATGTATTTTTATTTTTATTTTTTGCAAAGCTAACATTCATAGCTGTGATGTGGATTTAAGCAAAGGTTTACCTGTACTCATGGCATTATTCTCAAGTATCTTCCAATTATCACCGGTAGCCAGTGAATGGAGAAGTCACCTTGCATGGCTTGCTCATCTTCACCCTTGGATCCATTAACAGTCAATTTAGTTGGCAGGTACTATATAACAGTCCTTTACCAGCGGGTTCCATAAGCAAAGCAATTCCATTAATAAACCCCAAAATGACTATTGGTTCTTGCTAGGTAAATCCAACTGATCCTCAGACACAAGGAGAGTTTGACAGATGAGACAACCAAAACAATCAAATAATTTTTGAAGTATACTAGGTGATATTTCTCGAGGGGGACTCAATTTCACGGCAATATGTAAAATTTCATTTGTTCCCTTGCTAGGTGAGACACTGTCTTTTAGAACAGGGTTTACCAATTTTAGCACTATTGATGGTTTGGGACAGAAAATTCTTTGCAACGATAAGCTATTGTAGGATGCTTAGTGGAATTCTTGGCTTTTATTCAGATCCAGTTACAGTGCCTATCATTACAATAAAAATTTCCTAAGATATTACCAAATATTCCTTCAGTGTGTGGGGAGGACTTATGGTAATTAAAAAGTTATTTAATTTTAAAAGTTATTTAATTACCATAAGACTCTCTCACTCCCATGGTCAAAAAGTGGTCTGAATGTATTCATTTTTACTGCACTAAGTTCAGAAAAGTGAGGATACTCCATATGAAGACCCAGGGTGATGGGGACATAAAAACGCAACATCACACAGTGTGGGATTCACATGACCAACAAAGAGCCAGAAGAAAGCAAAAACTTCATGTCAGGGTTTGCTCAACCCTCAGTACAGGACAGAAACTAGGTTTTGGAACCAAATGGGTCAAGATATAAGGGAAAACAATGGAAGATGCAGGAAGGAATTCTGTTTATAATCTAGGTCCTGGCACCACAGTGCTCACTCCTGACATTTTCTCACTCAGACTCCTGGCATAGCAGGCAACTTAAAATACATTAATAAAGATCATCTCTCTTCTTTTTTCCCCCTCAAACTGAAACGCATTTGAGGGTGAGGGTGGTATTAATAATTACTGTGAGACAACAGATGGAAGTGGTATGTTACTGGCAAACCTGTTGAGGAAGACTCCACTCAGGCTAGGCAAGCAGCCCAGTCAGCCTGTCATATTTGGCTGGCTAGGCTGGAAGGGTCCTGTTATCCATTTCTTCAAAGGTTGATAAGGGACATGCAAGGACTAACCATCTGATCCCATGCAGGATGGCTGAGTGCTGTACTTCTGACAGAGAATAGGCATTGTCTTTTCTGGCTCTAATGATATTACTGAAATATATATTTAAAAATTTTTAAATCTATTTTCTTTTCTCCCATATTCCCCTTTTTGTTTCATCTCTGACTTTGTGGTTTAATCAAATGTTTTGGAAAACTTAAATGTCCACTCCTGATAAGGAACCATTAGTTGGAAGCTGACAGGATGCTCTATGTCTGTGGGTGAATTGACTGTGGGATTTAGTGGTTGGTTATTCATTGGGGAACATGTATATTAGCACTTTTAGAACTTTTTGAATGTTGATATTACACACACACACACTATAATTCATAATGTAATATTCTCTGACCTGGGTATTAGAAGTCTAGTTGTGTTATTCAAAGAACCAAGTAAAAGGAAAGGCAGGATGGGAATGTAAAATTCACAAGGTATATTTCAACAAGTAACCTGTTTTCAAAACATTTCTTTTGTTTCAACAGTGTTTCCTAATTCCACTTTACTTTTGTAGAAAATAAATTTCAATATTCTGTCAGAAGGGAATAACTATCCAGATGCTCAAATTAGAGAAAAGTGAATGGAAATCAGATTCTGGAAAACAAATAAAACCCCTAAAGGGCTTCCATTTTAACCCCAATTTTACCCATGTATTTGTCCTAGATGCCAACATTTCTGAGCATTTTGGTAAATCACTTTGGTAAATCATTCTGAGCAGTAGGTAAATCATTCAGTTTTACCCACTGCTTACTTACAGTTGAGGAGTTGCCAAGTAAACATTAGTGATCTGTTTTCCATTCTCCAAAGTGTTTTTGTCTTTTTTGTTTTATTTTGTCTTTGAAAAATTATTTCCATTCACTAGTGAGGGTCCATGGAAATAGCAGTGAAAGTGGTCAATACAACCAGGTATATTCAGAAATATTTCCCTGACTTTTTAAAAGAATGAGAAAAATGATCATAAATGAATTCGGGGACTTATACTCTTGATATGACAACAGTGTGCTAAGGACAGACATCTGAACTGTACCCATACACTCACCACAGTGCCAGGTTACAAAACAAAATAAGCAACTGTAATCAATTCCAGATTTAAACTTTGAAACACAGAAACTCTTTAAATATGGTCTTTCAGTTAACCAGAAAGAGTTCCCAGAAACCCTAGTAATAGCAAACAGTCCACAGGTCTTTTCATACCAACATAATTAAGTTTATCATGTCACAAGAAGAAGTTTGAGAAGTTCTCAGAGAGGAGGGACTTTGACTGGACAAGTAGAGTTCTTGATAGAAAAGACACTAGTCAGTCAAAGACATAGACAGAAATTTATTTAGGAGCAGATATACATTCAAGGGAGAATATGGGATACCTCAAGAGAGAGAAACATCTTTCAAGGTAAAGCAAAGAACACAGATTCAAGGAAGACCATCCCAAGATTGAGAAGTTTTCAGGGTTATCAAGTTCTGCTTTTAAAGGAAATTTGGTGGGAGTTGCAGATGGTAAGGTACATGGGGCTAGCAATAGTCTGGTGATCACAAGATGGTTTATAGCTTTGTGGCTGTTCAGAGGATCTTAGGCTGACCTTATGTCTACTACTTGAAGAGTAGATAACATTGGAAAGTCCCCTGAATATAGATTTCTTAAAATATCATCTCTCTCTTTGCTTAACCTATTTATTGCTTGGGTTAATTAACAGTGCAGAAGCTAAATTTCATAAGTGGGTAAACATTATAAATTTAAGATTTATAGATTTTCCAGAAATTTGGCAGTGACAGCCTTGAGAGAAGAACTAATTGAAGAGTGACTGTTCTGAAAAACATATGTGGAACTTTAAATTAAAATTGTATTTCCTTGTACTTGTTTTTTCTTCTTTCTACTCCCCCCCCCCCCTTTTATCTTACCTCAACTAAAAGAATGAATCTTCAATCCCAGGAATCATGGTAAATCCCAGACCTTTGGTCACCACCTCGGACCTTAGGAGGCACAGACTGTTGACTCCAGCTTCATTCCTTACAAATGGAAGAGTGTGCGATAATATCCTGTGATAATAAGTTCTCCTAAAAGTAGGACAGAAATGTTGGTGAATACACTTCCATGAGTTTTGAACATTTTTTGTGGAGTATTCAGACACTTTCTATGAATTATTTTTGACACAATTAAAAAATAACTTGCCATCATTCCCCCCCACATTATGCATCATCATTCACTTAACAGAGAGACCATTCAGCCTTTGGACTCTACTTTGTGTACAACCAGAAAAACAATTGCTGTACTCCATTTGTGCTCAATGAATCAAACAATTAAATAAAAAAAATAACTTGATGTCTTGGTCAATATTCATGATTCAAAGGTATACATTTTGAATTCTAAAATAATGTACTGGTAATTTTTCTAGCCACAGGAAAGAAAATGTGAAGCTAACTTTTAATTGTTCAATATGTAAAACCAAAAGTATTTTCTTTTAACTTTTTAATTGATTATTCTGATTTTATGAAAACATAATTTACTTGTCTGATTTATAGAAGAAAAGTGCTAGATATTTCAAATTATAACTTTTCCCTATTCTCTGTCATTTTAACTAATAATACTGTAATTAAGGATGGTGAAACAGAAGTGTGCTTCCTCTTACACTGTGGAAGGTTTTACACAGTCATAGATGACTATTTGCAAAAATAAACAGTAGAAAATAAATGTTACTGAAGAAGTCTCTAGTGCTTTAATAAGTTAGAAAAGTGGGAAGTTTCCATAAATTTGAAGCTTGAAATTTGTCTTTGGCATTAGTAACTCTGACATTAAACTGAATAAGTGAAATTGTAACCCAGGGATGCTGAATGTGACTGTAGCAGCTAGTACTGGACTATTTTAGTGGGATCTTCCTTTCTTTCATTCGAAATTCAAATATACAATAAATGCATTTAATCTCACTTAACAGGTAAATGGTTCACACAGGAATAGTTTATATTATCTGCAAATATTATAAAGCATGCTTCTTAAAAGTTTGTGGTATATTGCCACTGCAAAAACAAGCAGGCTTTCCAAAGTTTAAGGCTATCAATTCTGCTGTTAATTGAGATGCAATTTATTGAATAGTTTTATTTTATTGTTTTTAATTTGTTATCTTCAATTTTCGCTAAGAAGATTTATTTATTTTATTCATTTATTTATTTTATGGTGCTGGAAATTGAATCTAGGGCCTTGTGGATGCCAACTGAGATATATCCCCAGTTCAGGATTTATTTGTTTATTGGTACTGGGTATTGAACCCAGGAACACTTAACTACTGACCCACATCCCCAACGCTTTACGTTTTTTATTTTGAGACAGGGTCTCACTAAGTAGCTTAGGGCCTGGCTAAACTGCTGAGGCTAGCCTCAAACTTGTGATTTTCCTGCTACATCCTCCCAATTTGTTGGGATTACAGACATGTGCCAGCATGCCCAGCTAAGAAGCATTATTTTTAATGCTTAACTGCATTGCATATAGCTAGATTTCACTCTTCCCTTAGAAAATCTGAACTGTTGCATATGACATACTCTCTAGAGTTAACATGATATCACTTAATAATAAAAAAAAGGTCTATGTGTTATAGGAATTCCAGGCCACCAAAAGGTATGGAAAATGAGGTTAACTATTGCTAAAATACGTTGCACAAAATTCCAACATCTTATTTTCCATAATATTTAATTAGTTAATTCTCTCTTTTTACATGAATATAATGATCAAATTTTTCTTTTTGATTTTTCTTTATCATAATTAAATTATTCCTGCCTTTAGGGTAACTAAGCTTTTTTATGAACCTATGTTCCCTGCTTAACTGATGAAGATGTGAAGGACTCTTGTTCTTGTTGTGTCAATTCATTTCATCAGATCTTTAAAATTTCTGCATTTCCAAAAGATCATATTGCAAGTCTCATGAAATTGATTTTATATCTAAATGCAATCCATTCTGTTGGGGGTAGGGTTGCATAAAGAATGATTTTGTCTTCATTGTAAATGTGAAGCTACAGGATTATGTCAATTATGTAAATTAAAACATTTAAATTAAGCAAAATATAATCCTTCATAATACTATCCATATGCTTATAGAGGTTGCCTTTAATATATCTTTTACCAAATGAAGGTCTATTAGTGCTTAAAAATATTGTGGTGCCAAAAATCTAGAAAAAAATGAAATGAATATATTCTTTCAGAATAGAATATGTGTCACAGATGTCTAGAAGATGTTGAAATGTGAATTTTAAAGAGAATGATAAATCTTGTGCTGTAACCAGTGCAAGTTTACTTATACAAATTTTAGTTTTGTGTTCAAATAAATAATTTAGAACAACATATTGCTCTGATGTAAGTTTAATTGACCTAATTCTTATTCCCTATAATGAATTACATGAATTAGAAATGATAACAGTTATTTAATTTGTCATGGGAATTAAATCACAGTCAATGGGTCCCCCAAGGATTAAGATCAGTTTTATAGATCACACATTCATTATGTAAATATGATCACAATAATAAAAACATTTGCAAGAACTGACAATATAAATCAACAGAAAAACTTCTTCTGAAATGATTTTGGCAAGGCTTTGCTCTTTTTTCTGAAATAGTAATTGTCTTATTAAAGCTGTTCTCTTAGTTTGAAATAAAAGGATACACATCCATCTGTCTATCTATCTATCATTGTCTATCTATCTATCTATCTATCTATCTATCTATCTATCTATCTATCTATAAAGATATACCTATTTCTATCAATGGGATATAAAATGAGGATCCTTTAAAATAATGGTGATAAAGCCATTCTTGCAAGCACACAATGAGATCTTTTGAGAAACAGATATTTAATTTAGGATATAACAGTATTTCAAAGTCTTTAGTCTGACAGCAGCTCTGATTACTCAACAATTCTAGCATTGGTCTTTAGAATGAAATATGCATTACTTCCAATTCTTGTGACTTACTGCTATGGTGATTTTGTTACAATCTGCCTCTTATTTATATGCATGTTTGATGGATAAAATTTTGGTGTAAAGAGTGAGAATTTATCACCCTCTTATTCTCACAGAGTCCTTTAAAGTTGTCCTGGAGGCCATCATAGGCCATACAGAACCCATTTTAGGTACTTACTCCTCTAACTTCTGCAGTATAAGGGCTGTGCTCAGCTGAGTCCCTCTCTAGGAACTGCCATTAGCCAAGAACTGCTTTACACCATAACGTTCCTTTCCTATCACTCCCAAGAGGGGTCTCTGCAATCTTGCTCTTCTCCTCAGGGCAGGATAATTCCAAAGGTCTATCTCCAATCCATAGGTCCCTGCCAATTGATTGAAGCCTGTTGTCAAACTGTTTTTTTCAGTTTGCCTCCTCCGTTTTCAATCACACTTCCTTCCCAAAGGTATTTGTACAACACAAAAATCTCCATCATGAGTTTATTTTTGAAGGAATCCAATATAAGACTGTTTTTATAGACCTGCTCCAAAGCAGTAGACTATAAGGTGAGAAACACCCACTAGCAGGCTGGTAATAAAGACATTATCACTGCTGTTGGTGGATTAGTGGCATCTCTTATAATATTATGGTGCAATTTTTTTAATTACTTAGGTGGATCTGAATCCAAGGTAGATGAGGCAGGAAATGTACTTGCAGGTGCAATGTCTTACTTTTTGAGAAATACAGGGGAAATTTAATGATAAGGTCTAAGGAACTAAATGATATTGCTGGAGCAATCAATGAATCAGAGAATGACAGTAAAAGGATAAAGATATTTTAATCATAAATTTAAAATGAATTGTGAAAGTCACAGGGATTATATGTATGAAAGGGAAAGTAAGGTTTATAATGTAGGAGACAAGATAATATCTATGGAAACATACTGTTATTGCTAAAACAAGAGGGGATGGAACATGAAGTTGGATTAAATCATGAACTCATGTGAATTGAGTTGAATCTGACAAATGGATTATTTTTTATTCTTATAAATGTATTTCACAATTTCATGAGTAATAAAAGTGTATATGTACAATAGTTATCTAGGGTTAGGTTAACTCTCCGACCATCTGCAGGATATATTTTGAATGGATTTGGGCAATATATACACTCCACCAAATATTGCTTCATAATTCTTTTAATGACTAATCATTAATATATGAAGCAGTTGATCAAGAATTGGCAATTTCATTGGAGGTCTGGGTAAAACACTTTTGTTCCAGAATACAGAAAGGTAAAATTTTTTTTAAAACTTTCAAGCTTTCACCATGTATTTGATGTTCTTTTTATTTATTTGTATTTTATAACCTAGGTCCCAAGAGGATGTGGAGACATACTCTCTAAACAAAGGACAAATCATTTCATCTTATGTCAGACCACTAAAAAAGTACCACAATACTTGATTTTCTTCTTTGGTTCCAGAGGCAATGGCATATTTCACACCTGTGAGTAATATAGGGCCACTTTTGCTAAATGATGTAAGAGACTATCATGTTTGAATAGGGCCCAGAATAGGAAAAGTAGCTGTAGTTAAGAAATACAGTAGGTGTCAGCTCTGCCATTTGAGCAATAGGACTTAACAGACATTAGAGGTGTATGTTCTTGGAAAATACCTTATACTGAGTGTGTAAGAACCTTAATATGAAAATCACAACATAACATTCCTTGGCTAATAAAGCAGCTTTTGACTTCTGTAGGAAATAATTATACTTTGTACAAAAATGGCTCTGATGTGCTACACACCTAGTAGAAGCAGAGTTTGATTAAAGATATTAAGCGACCATGTGATAAGGACTTCCCCATCATAAGCCAGGTTCAGTTGAAGCAAACAAGTCAAAGCTCCAGATGGTCCAGCAGGAGTCAATCCTAAGATAGGAGTGATAAATTCAAGATCAGGTGTGATCAAAACTAGATTAAGCTACACATAGTCATCCAACACCTTCATTTCCTTCTCAGAACACACCTGTGTCCACATTGGGTTACCTGATGACTAACCAATGGAGGAAGAGAAAAGACAGAATCCAGGATAGGATGCAAGCCAAATAAGAACGGCTCTTGCACTAAAGTCAAAGAACATTTGGTAGGAAGATAAATGGGTGGAGAAAAATTCCTCCCAATTAGCACTATTTAATACACTTTGTGTAGAAATAATAGCACAAAATAGACTATTGTCTGGGGAAGAGTCAAGTTTATAGACTTATAGAAATAATCACAAGATGTAAAGCACTTTGAACTCAATGCTAATTCTCACTAAATGGTATTCATTGTGGACGAGGATCTAAATAACTAAATAGATGGAGTTAATAAACCAGTTGACACCTGCTAGCCTTTTCCAGTGCTCAACTGATTGCTTGTGCAAAAGATCTATAAATGGAGTACCCATGGTGACAGGGTTAGAAGCTAATCATAGGGCCTACAGTATGGACTTTAATTCACCAAAGCTATATTATATACAGCTACAGCTGCATGACTGCTTTGCTAGCCATAGAGATCAATGTTGAACTCCTGATGGAGAATAACCCTTTAAAGGAATCAATCAATTTAGGGGGGCGGGGCTTGATGACATTAGGCTCAGATCACTTTGAAAAAGAAGAAATTAATATTAATTTGAATTGATATGTATTATGGACATAGGTTTGCTTTTGCTACCCATGGGGCTCAGCTAAAATTTATCTATCTAAGACCTTCAAAATATTTAACCTATTGACACAGACTCCTGCATAATATTACATTGGAATAAGGAAACACTGCACAAAAACTTAGATGGAATTCTGGATATATAGGGTAATCTATTGAAGTGGTATACAAGAAATTATATCAATTTGTCCCCTAAGTGGAAGAGATCAGAACTTATGACCAGGATATATTTGTTCCTGGATATCATGTGGTTAAAAGTACTTTCTGTTGTGCTTAAGTGTCTCCAGTAATCCTGTGTGATATTATAACCCCAGGTCTACAATACTGTGGATCATACTTATTTGAGTCTAAGATTAATGGTGCTGAGAAAGACCTTTATATTCCTTTCTATCCTTAAAAAGCAACTGCCTTCCTCTATTTAGCTGTGATCACAGATTTCAAGTTGTGTATAGAGTTTCAATGAGAGATTTGCAACATACACATTAGTCTTCTTACTCAGGGAGAAGTGTTAACAAGTCACTCTTTCTTTCTTGACAAATTTAACGTTGGTAATAAATTTCTAACCCCATTCCCTCAGAGCACGATAAAAATCGAATGACTTTTCAACATTGATACCCCTGATTGGAAAATTTCTCTTGGATTTGGAATACTATAACAGAAATGAAATGCCTAGCTAAAAGCCGTACCTTAGGATTTCCTGAGTAACTTTTGCAATGGGGAATGCTCCTTACAATGATCTCTTAGTAGCTATACCTGTGGGCCTGTTATAATAAATGTTCATTCTTACTTGGAATATAGGTTTCTAGGCCAAGGTGACTCCATATCCCACTGGGTCTCATTTACTCACTGTTGAACCATAGCATAAGGTATCTTAATATAACCCCAGGATTACTCTCTGGTCTGCTGTAAGTACTTCCATTAAGTAGAAACTCCTGCAGTTGCCCGGCTGTTGTGTTTTATTTCTTGTCATGTGTTCTCCAGAATAAATCTGAAACCCAGTGTGGTCTATTGAAATCTCATGAATCTGAGGACTTAAATAGGAATAAACTAACCACTAAGTATTTCAAATCAAGCTGTGACTAAAAATAAAGATGCAATTTCTTTATTGCAAGGTGACATAGGCTAGTATGAATGGGATGAACTATATACAAGGACTATAATTAAATTTAAGAGCAAATACTCAATAATCACCTAGGGAATTTATACAGCAAAGTGGAAGTGTGATGTGGCCCCCTCATATTCTTTCTAAAGATCTAATTCCCATTCAATTAAAATGCTTATATCATAGATTGTTTTAAAGTTGTTCAGTGAGGGTTTCTACATACTTAGGAAACACTAAGTCAATGGACTATAAATTTTGTAGCATTTTTTAAATCAATGTTCTGGGTATAATTAAAAGAGAGACTGTTTTACCACTGTGACTGAGAGGAATTCCATTGAGATGAAGTGTTTTAGACCAGTTTTCCAAAGCCTGAAAATAGAGCCAACACAAAGGAAAATTGGTCACGTACTCAATAACCTTTGAAGAAATTTGCGACTTATTTACTCAGTAAGGGGTGGGAGCTGAAAGTGGCTCTCATTTCAAGCAAATCTGCCACATAATGGGGGAAAATGAAGAAGTTTATACCATTTCTTGGAAGAATTCTAATCTGAAACTTGTTTTGTACTTTGAAAAGTGTTAATATAATGAATGAAATAGAATTTCCACCTATTTCTTATTCTATCAAAATTCAGTTTCTGAAGGAAACATGCACAACGTAAGTGCAAGAACACAGGAGGCTGAGGTTAAAATTGTTTTTGAAGTAAGTAGAGGAGAGGATCAGACACAATGTCCTGGCAAACTTATATGTCTAGTTGCATGTTTCTTTTTTATTC